>PVJC01001921.1:0-38333 GCA_004026665.1 Murina feae
GGTCAATTTGCATATTAGCCTTTTATTATATAGGATGATTCTTTCCCATCTTCTCTCCCACCCTCCTCCTCCCGACTCACCAGCCATTCTTCCTTCCCTCCCCCCATCTGTGTTGTTTTATTTAGTGACCAAGCTGATGGGCGTGGTGAGGGATGATTTTTACTTAGAATAGTCCTTACTGCTAGTGAGATTAAGCCTTGCTTCATGTTAATTGGCTATTTCACTTTCTTCTGAGTTTCCTTCACCCCATGTTTCCTAGGAATTGGTTGCTGTTTTCTCAAGTTGTGAGTTGTTTATACATTTATATATCAAGGATTTCATGTGTGTTGGAAATATTTTTCCTAATCTATTATGTTGATTAATTTTTTCCACTAAATTTATAGAAAGTTTTAACTTTTTTATTGTAAAACATCTATTTTTGATTTTTCTCTTCATAGTGTCTAGATTTCTCACCTTGTTTAAGAGTAATTTCTCCACCTTAAAGTTACATATTTTCCTAAATGTTCTTCAAATATTTTTATGGTTTTAATTTAATTCTGAACCTTTAATGCCTTTAGAATTTATGTTTATATATAGTGAGAGGTAGTAGTTATGCTTTGTCCTGGATATGCCAATATCATTTACTAAATAAACCATCTTTTCTATTTTGCATTGAAATCCCATCCTTTATTGTGTCTATTTCTGGAATTGCTATTCTGGTTCACAGATGTTTTTACCTGTTCTTATGTTAATACCATGTCTTTTTATTATAATGTTTTGTAGTAAATTTTTATTTTCTCATAAAAAATCCCCAAATATTTATTTTTTTATAATTTTATTTTCTACTTCTTGGCTAATTTTTCTTGACTATTTATTATTCCCATATGAACTTCAAAGTAATTTTATCCATTCTCACCATGTTAATTCCAAAAACCCCCGATTAATATTGTTATTGAAATTTAATTAAAATTATGTCGTAGTTTTGGAAGGATTGACATTTTTTAATAATTAGCCTTTTCTACTCAGAAGCATGCTAGCTGGTTTGGAATATATTCATCCTATTTGTATATTTTGTTATTTTACCTTTAAAATTTCAATAGGCATCATGAATATTTTGTCTAAAGTAAAACAGTATTTCTGTGTTTGTTCTATATAATCAAGAACCTTAAAAAGTTTTAATTCTCTCTCTTCCATCTTCAATGTTTTTCCTATAAAATATGTAATATTGTCAAATATTGTCAAATTTGTTTTTATCTCCTCATTAGCTGCATTTTATTTAATCAGTACTTCTTTCAATTTACCAGTACAATTACTAATTTCTTTGCTCACTATTGATTCTAAAATCTCACTTATTTTGCGTTCAGTTTCTTTCTGTTGGAGAGTGTTCTTGAGTCTCTGAATGGTAAACTTGCTCAGTCTTTGTCTAGAAATGTCTTTTGCCCTCACTCTTGCTATTTTTAAATTGTAGATAGACCAGATGTATAATGATCATAAAAGTTGTACATGCCTCTTTAAAAGTTTTCAGTCAAAACAGAAATTGTTAATGTAAAAAGTAGAAGTCTTTCATTCCTTCCTCCCCCTCTCACCCCCAGTTTCTGAGTCTCAGAGAGGACTACTGTCTATAGTTTGCTGTTCACTTTTTTCTATGTAGATACAAAAAAAGTGTATGTACACAAATGCTGTACTTTTTTAAAGCACAGTCATGTTCATATTTTTATTAAGGAGCTATAGTATATACCATTTTATACTACTTTTTAACAATACAGCATGTACATCTTTCTGTGTCAGTACAACAAAATCTCCTGCACTCTTTGTAATGGCTTTATAGTTTCTCATTGTATTGATTGCGATTATTTAGCTCTTTTCTTATTAACATTTAAGTTGTTTCCTCTTTTTTTTTTTTTTTTTTTTTTTTTTTTGCTCTTCCACATTATGTTTTATTGCACGTATTTTTATTCTGTGACCCTATCTATAGTATAAAATTCCCGGGTGTTTGACTGACCCAAAGGATGTGCACATTTAACATGTTGTTACATATTTTTCACTCGTCTCCCCAAAAGATTCTTTCTATTTATAACCCTGGAGTAATAACAGGCTCTAATTATTTTTTTTTCTTCTGGTTCCTTAGAATTTCCATGCTGATTTGTCAACAGTGGAAGATCTGAGGAGATGCGAGCAGGAAGAAACTAAACCAGGTGGGTAGTCACATTGTTCACCCCACTCTACTGTGGCATCATGAGTGTTTGCCTAAAAACCTCCATTTCTGTTTGAAGAAAGAAAGGATGGAGGCTCCAAATGAAATTAGACAGGAATTTTGGCCCCATGAAGTAAAGGCAGGATGGCCCTTTTCCAAAGTTATATGACAGCACACTGCTATTTCACAGTCATGAGTCCATTCAGACAGTCTCTGTACAGCATCAGGAAGAGCAGTTGCCACGGATGGCTTAAAAGAGAATGGTCTCTTTATCCATCTGCATAAGCAGATGGAATCATGCACAGCAGTATTTACAAATACGGGTATGATGTCCACTTTCCCGTCTACCCGTTGTTTGCTGTAAAGCTATTTTCACAAAGACAAGGGCACACTATGGTAATTTTAATGCTGTGATAGAGGAGCAAAAGCAAGCAAAACCCAGCCCGAAGAAACGAGCACTGCCCACTGGACTGCTGAAGAGGGATGGCTCAAGTGCCCTCCAGCTGGAAGAAAAATGCAGTTCATAGAACATGAGTGGCCTGAAGTATGGCCACCTTGGGTCAGTGCTCATGTTTTATGGCATCTAAACATTTCTGGCCTAGGGTACTAGTGTTTTAGCAGCTTGTGACCCATGCTTCATCCACCCCCCCTGCACCCCTCCCCGCCCTCCCCCTTCAATGCCATCTCCTTGTAGTTAGATAGAATCTCCAGCCTTTGTTCAAGTCCTAGTAGTCCCGGGAGTTTGGGGGATTTCCAGCTCCTTTGAATTCCCCCTTATGGCCTAGCCGTCCTCCCACACCTCTCCCAAGAGTCTCCTTCTCCGGCAGGCAGCTGCCCTGGAGCTGGACTCCCCAGCTATTTATCAGCAAGCCTTCTGGGCCTTGCCATACAGTAGCTTCCCAAACAACCAGGCTTGCATCCTGTTCTGACTCAGTGCTCTTGGGAATCCCCTGGATGCAGATGCTTCTAGTAATTAGGATGTGGCAGTCTGTCCCAGGACTGTTCATCTGGCCAGGGCTTAGTAGGGCAAGTCTGCAAAGGGCCTTCTGTTTCAGCTGCTGTGGGAACATCGGAGGCCAGAGCCACCTAACCTTGAGAGTGCTTGGGTTGTGTGAAGTCTAGAGCTGGGTTTTTTAACTGGGCTTTATGGTTGGCTTCTGGGACTGAGGAGCCCCTTGTAACTGTGGGTACAACTTTGTATGTACCCATGTGTGCGCACACATGCGTACGCGCACACACACAAACCGTTGCTGAGCAGTATGTCCATTGCTTTCCTCAGATTCTTAGGTGTGTCTGTGATCTCTGAATTTTAAGACGCATTGGTCTAGAGAGAGTATAAAGTGTTGTGGGCCACTGTGTACCCTTGGGCACCAGCCTGTCACATATCAGGTCGTGTGAGACCTAACTAGGCCTTTAGGTATTTCTCTTTATGGTGGACTGGGACAAATTACCTAGTATTACTAAACTCAGAGCCATCCCATGGTGTTCCAAAGTGCAGTCATGAAATTGTACTCCCACCCCCTGTTACATTTCACCGAACACACCGAATATACTGAACATACTATGTGGATTTTCAGGCCTGGGGTCCATAGCTCACAAGGAAGCTAACTGACAACAGCAAGGACAGTATCGGTAGCTAAAATTCAATCTGGGTTACCATTTCCAAGGACAGAATTAAATGCTTTATACACGTTATCTTATGTAACCCTCACAGCCCTCCATTGAGATTGGTTCTGTTATTTTACATATGGAGAAACTGAGACACAGACAGATCTAGTAATTTTGCAGAGATCACACAGCCAATAAGTGATCACACTGACCTCAGTAAGTGAAACATGACCAGAACACATGAGCTTAACCACCAAGCTTAAACTAAAATTAAAAGGCCTTGTTAGAAGGAAATAAATAAGCAGACAAAACATGGGGCTGTTTAGTGTAGGACAAACAGCCCTGTATGTTATAACACTGAACGCATTGCTGTGTTCTACCAGATAATAAAAACTATGCTCACAGCAGTGATCTTAAATCATTAAGAAAAGGTTAGGGGGAGGTAGAAGAGGGCCAAAGGGAGGATAAATGGTGATAGAAGGAGACTTGACTTTGGGTGGTGAACGTGTGATGCAATATACAGATGGTGTATTATAGAGTTGTACACTTGAAACCTGTATGATTTCATTAACCAATATAACCCCAATTCAATAGAAAAAAGAAAATGTTAGCAAGTAGTACCTTAATGCATTAGTGCAATACATGAGAAGAATATCTATCCGTTATAATTCAAATGAGTTTTTATAGCTTTATTATGATACTAGGGGCCCGGTGCACAAAAATTTGTGCACTCGGGAGGTCCCTCAGCCTGACCTGTGCCCTCTCGCAGTCTGGGACCCCTCTGGGGATTTCCACCTGCTGGCGTGCCTGGTCAGCCTGAGTGAGGGGCTGATGGCTGTTTGCAGGCTGCCAAGCCCCCCAGTGTGGACCCTCACCCCATTGGGGTGTGGCCAGCCTGGGTGAGGGGCTGAGGGCCGTTTTCAGGCTGCCCACAATCCCTTCAGGTTTTGGGTCCCTACTGGGGTACCTGGCCAGCCTGAGTGAGGGGCTGATGGCTGTTTGCAGGCTAGCCAAGGCCCCCAGTGGGGTCCCTCACCCCATTGGGGTGTGGCCAGCGTGGGTGACAGGCTGAGGGCTGTTTTCAGGCTTTCAGGCTGCCCACAGCTACCATTGACCCAATGTCCCAGCAAGGCTGGCTGGAAGCAGGTTCTGGGGTTTATTTATCTTCTATAATTGGTACACTGTTCCTTTAAGACGAGGCCTAGGCAGGTAAGGAAACCTCCTGTCTGCTTCAGCTCTGTGGCTTCTACAATTGAGACAATGTTGCAAATATGTTGTTGCCTGGAGCCGGGAGAAGCCCAGCCCGCAAGCAGTTTTACTTCTGCTGCAACGGAAGCTGCCTGTTTACTCTAGCCTGCTGGTCTCCATCTTGGCTGGGTTAATTTGCATGCAGCCGCTCTGATTGGCTGGTGGGTGTGGCTTAGGCATCCCGAAGAAACAGTCAATTTCAATATTACGCTTTTATTAGATTAGATAATTCACATACCATACAATTCACCCATTTAAAGTGTACAATTCAGTGGTCTTCAATATATTCACAGAGTTCTGCATCCATTACTGTAATCAATGTAAGAACACTTTTATTACCCCAAAGAGAAACCCCACACCCTTACTCATCACCCTCCCCCCACCTCAATTCTTCCCAGTCCTACTCAACGACCAGTCTACTTTCTCCGAATAACATTTTGATTCTTAAAAGAGTAACAGTGTGGGAATCTTGGTGATCTAGAATGAGTCATTCCCTAAAGATTAATTACACAAATGGAATTTGACTCAATGTCTTATAAATGGCTTTATTAGCTAAGAAGCTACAAGCTCGAATTTGGGGTTGAAATAGATAAGAGACAAGTTTTTTTCTGAGTAATTCCACTTATTAGCCTCACCTGTCAAATAGGCTTTTCTCAGTGGATGGTGGTTTTGTGGGCACACATTTCTCCATTGGCCTCTGAGCCAGTGGTGGTTCAACACAGGATCTTTTTTGTTATCTAAATCGCAGGCGTGGTTTCTCTCTGCCTTGCTGTAGTTGTCTATGTGAAGGGCACTCATGTAGATGCCAGTCACTCTGAAATTCAGGAGGCAGCACACAGAATCCTGTCAGCACACTCTCTTGAGCTGTTTCATGTTGGTAGATTCTGTGTATATCTCTCTTGACTCACTTATTTGTTCATTCATTCTTTTGGGAAGCATTTATTAGGTCTGTACAGCAAGCACTGTGGTAGGTGCTGAGTAAATCACTCTGAAAGTCCGTCTTCCCATTATTATAGTACTAGAGGCCTGGCACACGAAATTGGTACACAAGTGGGATTTCCTAGGCCTGGCCGGCAATTGAAGCGCAAGCATCTGGCATAGAAAGGCAAGTTCCAGCTGATCTCTGAGTCCTGGGCAGCACCTGGGCCCCAGAGCCCTCGCACGTCTCCCTCTGCCTGAGTCACAGTGCCCAAGTCCCCATGCGGAGATGTGGTGAGGACGGCTGGATGCTGTGGGCCAGGGCACAGTGTTGGCCTTTAGGCCGCCCTGCAGCATCGCACAGAAGCGGGGCGGGCAGCAGGCTGTCTCCCAGCCGACCTTGCAGACCTGCTTCTGCATGAACCTACAGGGAGCCCAACTAGCCCCTGCAGTCCCGGCTGCTGCAGCCTAGCTCACCTGGAACACAGCGCGTGGGTGTGGGGTGGGCTCCTTGCAGGTGCCCAGCACCTGAGCACTGAGGGCTTCCCCGGCACATGAGCCCTGGTATCTGGGGGAGGGTAGCAGGGGGAATGAGAGTGAGCTTGGTGGACACCCAGCATTCTCACCATACCTCCATCCCCATCACTCCTGCCCCCAGGTAGCAGGCCCCAGGTAGCCGGAAAGAGGTCACAGCATGTCGCTGATGCCCCTGGTGGTCACCACATGTCATAGCGAGCAGTTACACTCCTGGTCTCCGGTTAAACTCCTGGTCAAATGACCGTCTGAGGTGACAATTTGCATATTAGGCATTTATTATATAGGATGTGACCTTCTGTGACCCAAGTGGGGATTGCCATTTGAGCTGAGAAAAGCCAGAGAGGCAGGGAGTTTGATAACAGAACAGTTCTATGATGGGGATGAGACAGCTGCTGTGTCATCCACATCAGGGCAGAGCCATCACCGGAATATGCCATCCTAAAGAATGCACTGAATCAGGAAGGAGGAAACACAGATTCAAGTCCTGATTCAGTCTAGGAGAACCTTGGGTGACTCATGCCACACCTCTGAGCCATGGGCTCTCTGTTGGGAGGGTTCAATAATGCGGTGCCTCTAAAAGTACTGTCAGTGTCATTGCTGGGAAGAGTCGTACTTGTAAGGGCTGAATGAGTGACTGAAGTAATGAAGGAACATGCTGTAAGTCTCGGTGCTAGAGTAAATTTTAGCAGGTCAGGTGACTAGTTGGAGACAGATGTGAATGAGAACAGAGAAACCTCCCTGCTTCTCCCAGTCAGCCCCCTCCCGCCACTTTAGCCCCTTTAAGCTCACCTTTTTCTAGGGGTCCCACATCCTCTGCTTCCCTGAGCCAAAGAGAGGTGCCACCTTTGAGGCCTTGAACCTAGGAGCCAGCCAGTCTTGGATGTGTTGCAGGGTCCAGTATGTCCTAGTTATGTGTAAAAGGGATTTAATGATGCTGGGCTATTCGAAGCATAGCTGGGACGATATATGGAAAGCACTTGTTACCATGACTGACACAGTCTATACAACCCCTAAATGGCAGCCATTTTTATTTTGTTAATCATCATTGTTATTTCTCTTGTCAGGAGGCAGGACTCAGATGGTTATTTTAATCACTGGCTTGAGAGGGTGGATGTTCTTAAGTTCTTATTTTGTCTGTGTGTTTATTCGTTCATTAATTCGTTCCTATGAGTTTATTTATTTGCATCTTCTGTGTGTCAGGAACTGTGCTGGGGATACAGGGACAAACAGGGAGAGCCAGGGTACCTGCCTGCTCTTCTCGGAACCAGCCGGGCCCGGCCAATATGAACAAATGCCTCAGTACCTGTGTCTGCCTGGCTCATGGGACACTGCAGTATACATTTGCTGACTCTGAGTGAATTACAAGTGCAGTGATCATTAGGAAGGAGAAGTCAAAGCACTGCAGGTGGCAGAACAAGGAGGTCCTATCTCTTCTGGGTCCAAGAAGAAGGGGTCAGGCTGAGGTATCTCTGCCCTGGGCCATAGGAGTTATACAGGATACTTGGGCTGGGGGGCTGGCAGCCCCACGAAGACTCAGTGCCTGGAGGTGACGGGTGAAGGGCTGGAATACCGAACCCAGGGGTTGGGAATCTTGTATAGAGTGTGTTAACATGGGCTCCCTAACTACACCAGGAACTTCTCCTCAAGGGCACATCGGTGCTTTACTGTTTTTGTAACCATGGCATCTAGTCCCAAGCCCGGTGCACACTGAGTGGTCAGTTAAATTTTGTTGCCTGAATGAATGGGGGAATTCATTAGCCTTATAGAGATATAAGCGCTTTCATCCTTCACAGTGGGTGTGGGCATGCTTTTTATGGCGCTCTGACATACCATTAGGGATCACTCTGTTCTCCATTCCTGCGGAGCACGTCACCATCAGTGCCTAGTGGTCTAAAACAACTGCTCGTCATCTCTTGTCTCTCATGGTTTCTGTGGGCAGGAATTTGGCAGCAGCTTGGCTAGACAGTCTGGCTTGGATCTCATGCAGTCGGAGTGAGTTAGTGGCTGGTGCTGGAGCAACCAGGGTCCAGCCCAACAGGGGGCTGCTAGCCTCGACTCTCTGTGCTCTCTCAGGACTCCCGATGTGGTCCCTTCGTGGGGTTGGTGTGGGCTTCCTCACATGGCAGCCTCAGATTTCCTAGATGCAGCTCAAAGCTCCAACGAGAAGTGTCCCAAGAGAGAGCTAGATGGAAGCTGTGTCACCATTTCTAGCCTCACCTGTTGCATTCTCTTAAAATTTAAAAGCAAGTCGCCACAGCAGCTCATTCAGAGTCACCTCTTGATAGGAGGAATGTCAGAGAATTTGAGACATGTTTCAGAGCAACCGTAGAGATGCCCATTTCCCCCTGTGTTCCACCCTGGACCCCCGAGGCCTGAGGGAAGAACCTCACCCGAGGGGCTGGCCTGGCATGAGCAGAGCTGGGGTCAGTCCAGTCCCGGACTCTGGTGGCCTGCTTGGAAATGACCTCACTGTCCCTTCCTGCCCTCCCTCCACACTGGGATGGGAACTGCCAGCGACTGGGAACCAAGTTTGATATGTAAACAGCAGGAGACCAGGGAGGCCCAGCATGATCTCCAAGCAGTAATTCAGCTGGACCGTTCTGCCTCTTTCCAGAGAAGCACAGACTTTCAGGGATTGAAGAGTTTGTATCACTGTCCCAACCCCAGGCCTGCCTGGGGTGAAATGTAGCTGCCGGGATGGTAAGAGTGGCATAGTTCGTACCTGAAAATAATGTTATCATTGCTGTGAAGTTAGATACAGAAATTAGAATGGTGGCAGAATTCAGAGAATCATCAACCCAACGTCACTAAAAAGGTTCTGGAGATTTTTACCTCTGGCGGAAAATTCTGAACAGAATCTTGCTTAATTAAGCCAGGGTAAAATGCACCGGGTGTATGTTTCCGCCAGCATTATCCAGTGTTTCCTTGGGACTTACATTGCTTTCTTGCTCTTCCTTCATAAATGCCTTATTATGAGGTTGGGGATAGAGGAGAACGAAGGGGAGAAAAGGGAGTAGACACTTTTTAAAAGACCCTCACTATGTAGCAAGTATGATTAATTCATCTCCATGCCTCCAAGCCTAATAGTACAGGCTCCTCCATGGATGTATGACCTTGGGCAAGCTACTTAACACCAGCTTCCTCTTCTGTAGAACACGGATAATGCTTGCTCTTCTTAGAGTCGCTGCAAAATTAAATGGGATAATGCCTCCAAGATGCTTAGCACAGTCTGGCATGCAGTAAGGGCTCCATACACGCTGGCTCTGGCCAATCACAAGCACCTTTCAGGGCAGTTGTAACACCCCCATGTTATAGAAGAGGAACATGCAGTCGGGTGTCACTCAGGTGTGGAGTCAGAAGCTGAGGTGACTGCACAGTCCTTGCTGTGTCCACTGCACCATGCAAGACGCCAGCCAGGCCTGGACATGCAGTAGTGGTGGGCAGAGGGACTCGGGAGCCTTCACTCCCTCCAGGGCCCCAGCAGGAAAGTTTGGAATGTCGGGGCCTGGAATCCACTTAGGAGGCTCTGGAAAGAGCAGAGTGACAGAGAATGTTCCAGGAAGAGAGAACAGTCTCATGGAGAACCTGAGGTCAAAGAGTCAGCTGGTTTGAGGGATTAGACGGGGCCAGTGTGGTCAGAGCGGAATGGGCCAGAAGAGAGTCGAAATGAGACAGAAGGTCACAGAGAAAGGCCGGGCCAGATCCATGCAGAGTTTCAGGGGCTGGTGTAGAGGTTGGCTTTGGCCAGATGTGTCATGAAAGAGCATCGAAGGTTGAATGAAGCAGGGGAATCACAGGACCTGGAGCCTGATCCGAGGACATCACCCTGGCTGCTTGGGAGAGAGTAGACTCTGGGTGAAGACCACGTGGGAACAGGGACTCGACGAGAGTGCTGGTGGGAGACGGTGGAGACCAGGAGGTGCACGTGGAGTGGAGAGGTGGGCAGACTCAGGCTCTGTGTGGGTGGGAGAGACAGGACCTGGGGACAGGCTGTAAGCAGTGGAGGAGCAGGAGGAATCCAGGATGGCTCCAGGTTCCAGCGTGAGCAGTGTGGACAGATGTGCCCTCACAGCCGGGGAAGCTGGACGGAGCAGGCTGTGACTTGCCAAGTGAAGTTTGAGATGCTAGTGAGGTAGTGGAGGACACGGAGGACAAGCTAACTAGGCAGTTAGATTCAGGAATCTTGAGCTCTTAAAACAGGCTAGGGGCTATTTGGGGTTGTCAACACATGCTATTAAGGGACAAGTTAAGAACCCCCAGGGAGTAAATAAACAGAGAAGAGGGCCCAGGCCTGGTCCCAGGGCCTCCATCACAAAGGTCCCTAATGAAGGAGGCACTTGTGTGCAGGCCCAGAGGATGTGGTGTCCTGAAGCCGCTGGAGGACAGAGTGGGGGACCTTGCAGCACCCTGCCCTCCCCTCACCAGAGGACTCCCACAGCCCGTCTCTCCACTGCCTGCCCTGGGGCTGTTGGGCGGCCCTCCGGAGGTTAAGGCCCTGCCTGCCTGCCTCCAGAGGAAACCTCACCAAGGGGCTGTGCTCTGAAGGGGCGGTAGGCACTGCCCTGGCAGGACGGCTCCGCTCTGGTGACTCCACGCTGGATGTGCCCCTAAGGCACTAGCTGTACGCCCTGCCCTTTGCCAGGTTCTCGGGGTGTGCTTGGTTTGGGGTCCTTTTCTGGTCGCCTCAGTGCTGCTGGTTCTGGCTCCCTTCACAGACAGGCCGCTTCCCTTTCAGTTTGAGGAATGCCAGCTCTGTGGGCCCTGGTGTTCCCATCAGCTTTGCACAGTCCTTCCCTCAGAAACTTTGGAGAGCATTTGCCCCACCCCCAGGAGGCCTCTCCCATGGGACCAAGTCCCACTCTGCGCTCTGCGTCCTCCACGAAACGTCTGCTTTCTTTTTGTATGGTCTTTGCAAATATTTAATTTTTAAAAAGAAAACAGGAAATGACCTTTCTGGTATATTTGGAAAACAGTTTGGAGCTGTAATGGAATCTGCTGTGCACTGAGGACTCATAGCTACAGACTTGGAACAGACTGTGTAGCTTTTGGTAGAGTCCGGAGCCTCTTCAGTTTACAAAGCTTTTGTGAGATCGAAAAACCAATGGAGAAGGTGGTTTCCTGTAGGGAAACCGTCACCAGATCAAGCACCTGTCGGAGCCACAGCCTCTGACCCTGGGCACAAGGGAGAGTGTGGGAACCTGAGTAGAAGGCTCCTCCCTTTCGACCGGGGCATTCAGGGTCAGTCAAATGCCTCCAAGCATCCAGACCCCAGGAAGGCACCAACACCTGAGGGCGAGGAAGAGAGAGGGGGAATCACTCTTAGCACCCGTTAGGGCTCTTAGGGCTCGAGCTGAGGTAGATCTTGGATCACCGCAGGCCAGGTTGTCTGTTAGCTCTGCCTGATCACCCTCCATCCAACTTTATTGTATATTTCAGCCCAGGGTCACCCCTCAAGGAGGCCTCTCCCTCTGGTTAAAGACCATATGATCTTTAACTGAACCTTCCACACACAGTTCTCTTCTTCCTCGCACTTACCACAATCTCTGACGGTAGATTCATTTCCCTGGCTAGTGCCTTTTTCTCTTTTCAAATTATAAATGTCTTTTTAGGCTTCAATGTAGACTCTACCTGGCACAGTGCCTGCAGGGCATATAGAAGGTGCTCAGAAAACAGCGAATGAATGAATGAATGAATGAATGAATGAATGGCATGTCAGGACTAAAGAGACTTAAAGATTATATCTCAATCTGGAAGCTGGGCGAGAGGAAGGGACTCCACAGGAATCACCCTCCTGCATGGAGACTGAGCCAGACCTGTGGCCACCATTGTGATGCAGGGCTGCACACCCCGTGGCCCTTTCTACCCTGGAATCTAGAATATCACTCATTCATCAAATATTCATTGAGCTTCAACTATGTGCTAGGCCTCTCAGATATAGCAGTTCACATGCCAGCCAAGGCACCACTTCTGTGGAACTTACGTCCCACTAACATCATAAAGCACAAAAGAAGGAAGAATATAGGTGGTGGCCTTCTATGTACCATTAAACAGTAAAAACAAAGGAGTTGAACAGATGTCGAAAGGACAGTTTTACTGAAACCAGCCAACAAAAATGGACCATTCTCATGCTTTAGTGATTGATACGATCAGTGCCCCGTAGCTTCAAGGTGATATGATCTTGTTTTCAGGATGTATTTGTAAATGAAAAAAACAAGATGGAAAGCAATTTTCTGTTGTAAATAAGAAGAAAAAGGAAGGAAGGGAGGGGTGGAGTAGGGAACGTGTGTTGCATAGAGTATCTCTAGGAGGACACAAAACGGTGCTGGCTGGCGGGGAGAAGCCCCGCGCTTACCCTTTGCCTTTTATATCGTTCAACAGGCGCACATATTCACAAATGAAATAATTTTAAAATAAAGTGAATGCTTTCACCGTAACAATTCAGAAGATATAAATATTAAATCAC
This sequence comes from Murina feae, assembly GCA_004026665.1. Lineage (NCBI taxonomy): Eukaryota > Metazoa > Chordata > Mammalia > Chiroptera > Vespertilionidae > Murina > Murina feae. Next base: position 12,948 of record PVJC01001921.1, read on the forward strand.
TCAATTGAATTACATAGTATTGATATATGTGGTCACATCATTGAGATTTTTCTTTGTTTAGTATGTGAACATTTCCCCATGTTTTTAAAAAATGTTCACAAATATTTTAATGTCTGAATGGTATTTTACTTAATAATGGTATTATTAAATATATACAGACGTCTCTGTTGTCCAGTTAGGAGCACATTTTGGTGGCTTTAGACTCTACCTAGCACAGTGCCTGCAGAGCATATAAAGGTGCTCAGAAAACAGTGGGTTTTTAAAAATATTTATTTTTATTGATTTCAGAGAGGAAGGGAGAGGGAGAGAAACATCAGTGATAAAAGAATCATTGATCAGCTGCCTCTTGCACGTTCCCTACTGGGGATCAAGCCTACAACCTGGGCATGTGCCCTTGACCGGAATCAAACCTGGGACCCTTCAGTCCGAAGGCCGACGCTCTATCCACTGAGCCAAACCGGCTAGGGCAGTCTCTTTAGTTTTTGACTAGTATAAATAATACTGTGGTGAACATCTTCGTACATTGATCTTCATGCACAACTGGGATTATTTTCTTAGAATAAATTATTATAAGCTGACTTAGTAGACACACTGACTTCGTGGCTCAAGGACCTGGGGAAAAGTCGAGATTTCTTGATACATCTTGTTAAGTCACTCCCCAGAGAAGTCATGACAGTTTACACTCCTATGAACAGCCTGAGAATGACCAACTCAGAGGATTCTGTATTCCACATTGCTATTGAGTTTAAAGAACAGGGTGAGGGAAGAATGCAAGTGTTGAAGAAAAACAAAACAATGTGCTTGCACTATGGTTCAGAGAACCCCCCCCCCCCCAGACACAAACCCCAGACCCATCTTTGGAACCGCTGTTCCCAGGGGATGCAATGGGGCAGCCAGAGCTTGTCGGCTTGGGTGGTGTTTTCCAGGACTGGGCTTTGACCTTGGCACACTTCTCTCTCCAGCCAGGAGGGTCAGGCAGGCAGAGGCAGGAGCCAGAGCCCAGGGGATCTGTTCCTTTAGCTGGAGCTGTACCTCCATCCCAGGGTCGGTCCCTAGCGGTACCAGGCGAGAGCATCAGCACCGCAGCCTACAGTGGCCGGCCTTTCGCAATAGTCCGGAGGAGTCGCTTTATCGTCCCCACAGATAGGAGAAGAGGGGTAGTGGGAAGGCAGACAGACCGGTGCACAGTTAATTTGAGGAGTATCATTGAATGTCAGTTTTGTGCTGGTCGAGAATCCAAGGATGGGGCAGCCAGAGCATGTGGCTTAGCTGCCAGGATGAGGCTTTTCAGTCTGGCGTGTGAAAATCCAAATAAAAATCCTTGTTCTCCGTGAGCCAACACTCTAGTTGGAGGAGGGAGTTCAGACTTCAGGGCACGGGGAGAAGGTGTGGCTGCAACAGGCCTGTATGGAGGAAGAGGCTGGGCCTATGAGCCGGAGGGGCCCAGCTGAGACCTTTCTGAGTGGTGGTTAGACATTTACCTCACTGACCTCAGGGAGCTGTGGGGACAGCTAAGTGAGGTATGGAAAACAGAATGACTCGGTAAATGTTGCCTTTACTTAGTGTTAGAATTATCATCTTCATTCTGTTATCGCTGCTGTGCAACAGGCCATTCCCCTATTCTGAAGCTTTGGGCAGATGACCCTGAGGAAGAGTGCAGGACTGAAACTTGCGACCTGCAGCGGGAACCACCCCTGGGACTTCGGAGAGGTTTTCCTTGTTTGTTTCTTTCTGAGGAGCCAAAGCACAACGAGGGCAATCTCTCTCTCAAGGCAGCCAAGGCCAGGCTGGGCGCGCCCCCTGCTGGCACTTGGGGGGATTCCCTTAGAATGCAGCCCCGCCTTTAACAGGTGGGGTAACAGGTGCTGTGTTGCCCAAGGTCTGGTGGCAGAACCAGGTTCACAACACAAGGTCACTCTCTTTTTCCTACTACTGGACCCCTCCTTGTCCCCCGTGCCTAATCTCTGAGTGCCCCCCAAATATTCTTCAGGTGTCTCTTCTGAACTAGGTCTTGTGATGTGGTTCTACCCAGCCCTCCTCTCTCCCTCTGTCCTCCTCCCTTTAGCCTCTCTCCCCTTCCGTCGCTCACACACACACATTCCCCAAAGTACTTACTGAGCTTCACCCTGGGCACTTTGGGGCACATCTGCCAATATCACTTACCTTCTGAAAGCATTACACAGTAACTTGAACAAATAAAAACTTCTACCTTTACAAAAATATTGTCTTAGAAGGGAAAGTTCCCTTTAGAGTAAGGTGACCAGATCTAAAGCGGTACACCATTGACCGGGGCGGGGGGAGGTGGTTCTTTTTTTTTCTTTTTTTATTATTAGTTAAAATATTACAAAGAGTAATCGGGACTTTTTTAAAACACCACAGGATGCGAGACAAACTGTTAAAAATTGGGACCGTCCCTTCACCTTACTTTAGAGTCAAAGAATCACACTTGACAGGTTTTGGGTTTGTTTGTGTTTCCTGCTCGTATCTGCTGTCTTTCCCCACAGAAACTGGGTTTTATTTTAGGTGTTGTTTTGCAACCTACAGTTTGCAGTTAGCAAGGGTTCTGAGATGACTGTTACGTCAGTACCGGTCCATCTGGTGCTTCTTTTTACGAATACTTTATAAGTGGTGTACTGCTAGCTTCCTGCTGCGCATTCAGGTGGCCCCCAAGGTTCGCCATTACTGACCACACGCGGTAAACATCCTCACCCTACAGAATGTGGGCACTTTTCACATGGTAGCAGTACTTGTTGGTAAGGGTGCAGATAAATGGACAGTCTGGTGTGCTGCTAGTGGGAATATAAATAGGAACAGTAATGAATTTGTAAAGTTTTCCCCCTCATTGTTTTGTCATTACCGTTGATTCTTGAACAATGTGTGGGTCCATTTACACGCGGGGTTTTTTCAGTCGACCCATGCATTTCAGACCTGCATTGCTCAGGGTCAACTGGCAGTTGGGAATCTGACTATGCAGAGGCCGGTTTTGGTTATATGCGGATTGACTGCGTGGACAGTCGGCACCCCTAACTGTCCCACTGCATTCTGGAAGGCAACTTAGAAATGTGTTAAAACAATGTTTTAAAATTATTTCATCCTTCCATTTAGCCGAGCAATTCTAGGAATAAACTCTAAGGATTTACATAAAGACCTAGTAGTGTCTGTAATGGTATGAAATTGGAAAGTACCTCCATGTTCTTTTCTAAGGGACAGATCAAATCATGCTACAATGACATATCCTAGAGTGTCCCAAAGAGTAGGTTATAAAATACAATGGATAGTATGATCCCCACATAAATTTTCAAGTGTATATGGTTCTTCCTATGAATGGTTCTCTTCTCTCTCTAGGCTATGTAATTAACCACCAGGGGGTTAGCCACCATCTCTGTGGCCTTAAGTTCTAATCTCTTACCTTTCCTCCCCATCTCTCTTTGACCTACTCTGCCTTTCCCCTTGGGCTCACAAGCATCTCAGAATTACTGTGGTCAAATAGAACTCTGAATCTCACCCGCCATCACTCCCCAAAGTGCTCCTCCTCTCAGGAAACCACACTTCTGTCCACCTACGTGTTCATCTCAGAAAGCTCTCTTCCCCATCATTCAAACACCAGGTCCTGTTGATTCACCCTCCAGACTACATTTTTGTCAAAACATTGGTGTTGGAGACCAGAGCTGTGTCTCCTTGCCAGATGCACCCGGCCTCACTGCCCTCCTGCCCTTGTCCCCACAGGCCTGAAGAACGATGCGACAGGCATGATGGAGGTCGAGTCCTCCTACTCGGACTTCATCTCCTGTGACCGGACAGGCCGTCGGAATGCAGTCCCTGACATCCAGGGAGACTCGGAGGCCGTGAGCGTGAGGAAGCTGGCTGGAGACATGGGCGAGCTGGCACTGGAGGGGGCAGGTCAGAACCCTTCAGCACTTTTGCACGTCTCCCTGTTTCCGCTGCTAGACAGCCATCACCCAGCCTTGCGGCTGCCACCTCATGCCCAAGCTCAGATACCAGATGCTCGAAGGGGCTTTCTCTGACAGCTCTAATTGGCCCTCCCTGGCCACATGACCCCGCAGCACTCTGACGCGGTCTCCTGGGTTTAAATATGAGCTTCAGGAGAGCAGGGCCTCTGTTCTGCCGGCAAGAGCAGGTGTTTGGCAACCACAGGTTGAATGAATAAATGGAGGAAGCCGCATCTGCTATCCCCTCTGTGATGTCCCTCCCCTCTATCTCTCTCCCTTCCTCCCCTCCTCCTCCCCCCCTGAGTATAGAACAGAGGTTTGTGGGGGCATGGACCAGTCCTGCCGTGTTATTTATCTGGACAGATATGTGCAGAGAAGTGGGTAGCTTGCTCAGGGTCACCAGCAAGTTAACAGAATGAGAACTTGGCTTCCCCTAGCATCCCGTCCAAGGGACACAACCCATACCCCTTCTCTATTCTGTCAGCCCCCCCTTATCATGTGGCCCACACTCCCTACCCTGCTCGCCTCAGCTCATTGTTCTCCCTTGGTGCTTCTGGTCCAACCAGAGGGACGTACTTCTGTTTCTTAAAAGCCCCTTATGGGCTGAACACCATGCTTCCCCTGTCCTGTCCTCCCTGCCTTCCCCTGCCCTGGCTTTTCTCCTCCTTCTCAGAAACCCAGCTGCTCCGCTGAGAGGCCTTCCCTGCCCGCACCCTCACAACGAGGGCAGGCGCATCCTCTCCCTGCCTCTGTGGTCGCACTCAGCACAGTGCCCCTTCTCCAGTCTGTGAGCTTCTCCCACACAAGACCTTTGAATTGTGCCCTTGGTGCCTGGCAGCATTTGGAACATGGTGGAGGCGCCTAGTCAACGGCTGCTCACTGCCCAGCTGATGGACCAGCTGCCGCCTGGGCATGTTACCAGGGCATCTGTAGCCTCAGCTCTAGTGAGCTGTTTCAGTCCCTCTCCACCTCAGCAGTTGCAGCCACTCGCCATGGGCCCAGCCCCTTCTACAACTTGCTTCCCATCCAATTCAAACTCTCCGGAGTGTCTCCCCGAGGGCGCCTTTTCCTTCCGGGATGATTGGCATTAAAAAGGACCCGAGGAAGGAATAGTGCTCACTTCAAGGAAGTGAAGCTCTCATGGCGGAGTGCAGGCCAGACCAGCCAAGGAGTGCGGCTCGGAGCAGGTTCCGCAGGCAGGCCCTCCGGCTCAGTCCAGCACTTGCTGAGGGAGTGGCAATCCAGAGAATCTGATCCCACTGCTCAGAATGTTTGCTTAAAGCTTCCCAGGAAACTCATGCACAGCAGGCTGTGTGCAAGCCTGTCTTCCCTGGTATTTCCTTACGTGAGGAGCACAGACCTTTCCTTCCTTGGCCTTACAATGAGAAACAACAGACGAGCCTGAGGAAATGAGTACACTGGCTGGCAGAGGTAACTCATCTTCAAATGGTGCTGAGGTGGGCTCCAGAAGTCCCTAGGGTGCTGGTTGGAGAGGAACCTGCTGAAGGACCATCTCCTGGGGCCAGGAGGGCCGGGACTGGCACAGAGGAAGTGTTGCCATTGGCTGACACATTCCCCTGGGTCAGATGGTCACAGGCAGGCCCAGCACACCCCTTCATGAACAGGCAGAGGTGTCATCATCCTCACTTCATGGGTCAGGAAGCAGAGGCTCAGAGGGATTTAATTGTTCATGATTCCGGCAAGGAAATGGCAGAGCAGAGATTACCATGGACTCTAACAGGATGCTTTTCACCTGCTGGTGCAGGAAGCTCAGGGCCAAATAAGGCATCGCAAGCTGGGAAATTTGCCCAAAGTGCCATCTGAATTGTCAGGCTTCTGGAGGGGGCAGAAGGGCCCTCCGGGACCAAGCCTTTGCTACCAGCACCACCAGGATTCGAGGTAGCCTGGCAGAGAGACAGATGTCCACATTCTGCCTGCACCACTTGCTCCTGCTAACACCTGCTTCCCAAGGCTCCTGCAAGGGCAAAACGATGCCTGTCGATGATGACAGGCCTCTACAAACCGCAGCGATGCTACTTGGCAGGAGTTGGATTTCCTGGAAAGGACACTGGCTCCCTCCATCACTTCATCTCAGGCAAATCAAGTCACCTCTCTGAGCCTCAGTTTCTCACCTGTATCAAGCCCCTAATCACACCCCAGGCTGCTGGGTGGGTTGCATGGAGCTCGGTACACGGTGGTGGATCTTAGTCACGGGAAAGGCTTAGCCTGAGGATGCAAAGACAGGGGCCAGAGAGGGGGAGGTTCGGCTGGTCTGGTGAGGACACCGCAGAATGGAACAGTCGTAGGCTCCACCCCTAACCCTGATGCAGGCCATACCCTGGTGCTCTTCTGAGCTGGCCTAGTTGATGCCTTTTTCTAATGCCCTTTTCTGACTTCTAAGAATTACTGTTTGCTGAGCACCTGTTACTTGCTGGGACCTCCCATTTGCCCTCTCCTCCTGGAGAACCTGCACAGCCCTTGAACCTCAACAGCCCTTCGCCTATTGTTTTTAGCATCCATCCATGATCCTGGCCTTGAATGGATTTAATGAGGCTAGTAATGGCACATGCATTTTCTTTGTAAGCACTGAAATGTTAAGACGTGGCTCCAGTTCCCTTTGGCTGCCACCACCTCTCAGCCGGCTCCTATCCTGCACCCAGGGCTCACCCACTGTTAACGTTTTGGCTGGGTCCTTCCCTATCTCCTTCTGTGCTTTACGTTTGTGTATCTGTTCCTCTTGCCCTTCTCTCCAGAAGGACAGGCGGAGGCAGGTGCCCCAGACAAGGAGGCTAGCAACCAGCCTGAGAGCAGTGACGGGGCCACCTCATCTTGAGTCGGACCTTGCCCAAGGAGGCTGGAAGAGACACCTGCTGTCCCCACCTGGGAAGGGAGTCCTAGCGCTGGCCCAGCAACCTCTTCTGAGCCCCGTGTTCCAGGCAAGCAAGGTCAGACTGAGGCACCCACAGAGGCCCTCACCCCGTGTGCCCACACCCACAGGCTCCACGCTACCACCTCCTCACCGTGCCCAGGTACACTTATAAGACACTCTAACCACAGGATGTTATTTATTCATTGGGCACTGAGACTCAGGGGCAGGGTCCTGCTCACCTGGGTGAGCAGCCCACCCAAGGCAGCTCCTCCCCTGGGCGACCTGGGCAGCGACATGTCCCAGTTCTGCTCCCTCGTCTCCAAAACCAGCCGTCAGGTCACAACCTTCTGATCTGATCCGTTTTTTTAAAAAAAAAAAGAACTTTAAAAAAATTGTAAACTTTTTTCAGCAGAGAGGGAAGGAGCTGACGATCAACCCACTTTTTTGTGAAAGCTGTTTTAATCCAAATTCCGCGCGTCTGCGGTTCCCGCCTGGAGTTTTACAGATCCAGTTTTAGGGGAGGGATTTTGTGCTCCAAACCACCTGATAACTCTGTCCTTCCTTTCTACCAAGATGAACAACACCTGGGACCCAGGAAATAAATGCTGGTGATTTGTGTGGCTGGTTTAGGATGATTATTTCTCAGTTAAACAACAAAAGCAGGGGCTAGGCGTCCACATTGGCTACAATCCATGGCTGCCCCAGCTCCCACAGAAAGCAGATGCTGAGCAGATGCTGGTGTCGGAGGAATCTTTTTCCCTCTCACCCGTGCAGCTTCAGGTACCCAAAAGGAAGGCTTTCCCGTAAACCTGGAACGGGAGGGCTGCGAGCTCAGGGAGCCTGTAAGCAGACCACTCCTCGAGAGAAGCCTGGCTGCTTCGGAAGGGCGGGCAGGCGTCCCCACCCCAGCACAGGAGCTCTAGCTTCCCCGTCACGGTCCCCACTGGGCTCTCGGCCCTGCCGCTGGGCAGGCTGCCCTAGAGACCCCTTTCTCTCTCACCCCACCCAGTTGTCCTGCCCAAGACCACGCCTCACGTGCTGCACGACACCAGCTGTTGGCTTCTTTATTGAGCACCAGCTTTTCAGTATAAATCACCAGAGGAGGAGGGTCTCATAACCAGAGGAGGGAGCTGACCATGCCACACTGTGTGGGTGCAGCAGGGGCACACAGGCTTCCAGTAGCATCAGTAGCCGACTATGGGAATCATGGTCTTTCCAGAGGAGTCAGGGTGGGTGTTGCTCGACCCCCCAGAGCTATGAAGTCTCCATTCACGGGGTGCGGCTCGGAGCAGCGGCCGCAATGCCTTCACGGTTGCTGCCCTGCTGGCCGGGTCAGAGAAGGAGAAAGATTAGGCAAGTCCCAGTACACCCAGGGCATAAAGAATCACAGAGCGTGAGCGCCACAGGAATCCCCTGTGGAGACTCAGAGCCAGAGAATGCCCTGCCAAGGCCACACAGGAAGGAGCAGAGCTAAGACCTTCAGAAAACCTCCCCCTCAGGCCAGCCTCAGACAGCATTACACAGAACATCGCCGGTGTGGTGAAAGGCTGCCCAGCCAGGGCCCGTGCCCAGGCGCCATTACAGGTCCTTGGTGCTACCCAAGAGAGGACGTCTCGCTAGGGGTCCCCACAGAAAGCTAAATGAGCCAAGCAGGTCAGTGGCCCAGAAGCGCAGACAGGAACATACCTGCAGAGGCCGCAGGTGGCATCCCATAGGCTTTATAGAGCTGATCCAGTAGCTCCCTCTTTTCATCTTCTGGGAGGAAACTGGACTTTGCCGCATTGATATTCTGGAAGAGTCCGAATGGCAGACAGCATGGAACTAGCGAATGGGGAAGGGATCCTGTGGCAATCTAGTGATAGTCCTCTCTCTTCACTGAATGAGGGCAGTTGATTAAGTTCAGAGAGGAAGGGATTTGTCCCAGGTCAGGTCAGTAACTGCTGGAGCAGAGACCATGCACTTCTGTGATCTCAAAGTGGCCCTCCAGCCCAGCTGGTATGGCTCAGTGGTTGAGCATCAGCCTATGAACCAGGAGGTAATGGTTCGATTCCTGGTCAAGGCACATGCCTAGGTTGTGGGCTCACTCCCCAGTGTGGGGCATGCAGAAGGCAACCAACTAAATGATTCTCTCATATCAATGATGTTTCTCTCCCTCTCCTTTCTTCTCTAAAATCAATAAAAATATATTTTTTAAAATATGTTTTTAAATGGCACTCCATGATCCAGTAATATGAGACCAAAGTTGGAAGAACTTTGAGAGGCAGGGTGGGATGTAGGGGACCAAAGAGATAGTCATGCAGAGACAGGCTTGGGAAATTGTAACATCTAAAAATCAAGAGCTCAACCCTGGGATCTATGAACGGCTTGAAAGTGCAGAATTTTCTAGCTGACCACACATTTTGGGGGAGAGGGTAGAGGGCTTTCATCAGAGTCTCTGAGGGCAGGCCAAGAACAAAACACCTGGTCCCAGGTCAATACGTCACTTGGTGGAAGGCAGCTAACTCTATGTCTGGCTTGGCTTGGCCTATTGAGGAAATCCACTCCGCATGGTCAGAGGTTCCAGGCGGTGCAGGCCTCACAGTCCCGGGGCCCAGAGTCGAGGCCGACAGGGCCCACACCCACTCACCAGTCTCTTAAACTCCTCTTCAGTGAAGTCCATCTTCTGCCTGGTCATCTGGTAGTCAGTGTCCAGGGTAGACTTAAAGATGAGCGGGTCATCCGTGTTTAGTGAGTAGTTAGCCTTGTCCCTTTTGAATCTAGATGTGGGGGAAGAGCCTCCCTTTACTCTCCGTGAACAGTCACTGCATATCGACCCTGACACCCACCTGGAGCCTCACATCATCTTCAAACACACCTGGAAGACCTCAGGCAGAGGAAGAAACCAGTTCAGAGAACTCGGTGACTTGTGCAAGCCCACATAACTGGGAACTCAAGCTATCTGATCGAGCCAGAGCCAGGCAATGGCAGAAGAGGGGCAGCTAGAATGGTGGGTTGGGGAGACACACAGCACCCCCCCTGTCTCCCGCCAGCTACCACCCTCTCTAGCCGTCCCCTTCACAGCCAGCATTCTGGGAGAGTTGTCAGTGCCCTAGCCCTAGCCTAACCCTATGCGTCCGCAGTCCTGCTGGGCTCTGCTTCTCAAGAAACTGTTCATGGCACGGTCCCTGCCCATGGCCTCAAGTCCAGTGGACTTTCAGCTCTTACTGCACGCAACTTGTGCAGAACTCTACACTGTTGACTGTTCATGGAACCCTTTCCCTTGAGTTCTGAGACACTGCCTGTCCCATAACCGTCACTTCCTCCTGGGTTCTCCCTTTGGCCCTCTTCCTCCCCATCTCCGTAGGCCATCACTTCTCCCTTTCTCCCTCCCCCTGCCTGGGTAGATGGCTCTTGAGTTTTTCCCACGTGCCTCCAAGAACCTCCCCGGATAAGCTACAGGTACTGCACATGCTCTTCCTTAAAGCTGAGCTCAGCACCCCTTGCAGTCAGCATTGGAGCCCGAGCTCCTTCCCTCTGCAGAAGCTTGGCAGACAGACTGGGATCATCCCGAGTTCTTGTCATCCTCACCCTGGGTCAGGGCAGGTGGCTTTGCCTTCCCAAGGCCTGATGCCACCCCCAGGGCTTAGTCAAAGGACAACCTGAAGATGGGCCACAGCTGTGGGTTGGACTATGGGGTGGAAGCAGTGTAGGAATGGACAGGCCTCAGGGGGAAGCTTCAGGATGATGCTTGTGGGGATGCCCAGAGGAGCCAAGAGAGCCCACGTATCCTCCTGACCCCTTGGAGGCAGGGTTTCGAGTGCCAGTTTCTCATGGGGCAGCAGGACATCCTGGTGTAGCTCAATGGGCTACAGGGCCCCAGCTCTGCCAGGCAGTCAGATTACAGCACATCCGAGCATTGGAGTCCTCATTTGGAAGACAAGGATGGTAAACCTGCTTCCCAAGGATTCAGACAGATTTTGTATCAGGAGACCCAGCAGAGCCAGTGCCCAGTCCCTGCACTTTTTGCCACCCTGGGCTCTCCTGGTGCAAGACTGAACTGGCCCCAGGGGAGCGAGCCTCACCGCACAACCGCATGCTCCGTGTCCGGCTTCCAGGAGCCCGTGAGGTAGCTGGACCAGGGGCAGACCTGGAAGAGCAAGCAGACGGGGAGGCTGGCAGAGACATCCCAGGCCGCTCGGCCTGCGCCCCCACGCCCAGGGCCTGGAGCCACCTGTTGCAGCCGTGGTCACACTGGCCTCCCTGTTGCCTTCTCCCACGAGCCGTCAGTCCCAGTCTTCCTCCACCACCTGGCAGCTTGAGTGCCCACTCCTTTGGCTCCCAGGCCCCTCCCAGCTTCCCACCTCCGCACCCCCCAGCCCCAGGCACCTCAAAGTGCATGTTCCTCTCTAGCAGCCTTTTGTAAAGGGCCTCGTCCTCCACGGTGTGGTAGCCGTGTCCCACCCGCTCGGTATTGAGGTTGTCCACGGCCTGCAGGGAAGCAGATGGGAGTCCAGTGAGGGGAGGCGGGCGTAGGGGGGAGGCCCGCAGCCCGCCGGCTGCCTCACCTCTTTCACGCTCTCTGCAGGGCCAGCCTCCCCGGCGTGGACTGTGCGGTGAACGCCACTTTTCACAGCCTCCTGGAAGGACACGAGCCAGGTCATGGGTGCCGCGGGGAAGCCCCCCGCAGGCTCAGGAAAGTAAGGAACAGGACCAGGGTCAAACAGCCGGGACGAGGGAAGCCAGGCTCTGAACCTGCAGTGATTGTCCAGAGCCCCGTTCGCAACCCTGCACCTCATTCCTTCCCCTGAAGGCTGAGCCGTCTGCCCCAGACAGGCCCAGCGAAGAGATCTCTCGCCCAAGGTCACAGCAGGTCACAGGCAGAAAGACGCCCAACAGCAAGGGGGGGTCTTCACACCAAATTCACCCTCTAGAGCCCCCAGGCCCAACTAAGACGCTTGGGAACCCAGGAGACCTCGCACCTCGAAGTCTATGCGATGTCTCCCTACTGTGGGCAGAGCCCGGCTGCTTCTCCCAGAGCCCTCCGGCCAGTCTCCCCTTCCCTCCCCCAGGACCCACCTCGAAGGCCTGCGTGTGTCCAGGGAAGAGGCTGCTCCCTTTGATGGTCTCATCCCCAGCCAGATCGATGCCCACCACGGTCTGATGCTGGTACTTCTTACACAGCTCCACCACCTCGGGGGACCAGCCTGTGGGCGAGATGCCCACGGGCCTCTGTCACAGCCGCCACCCAGGAGCGATCCTTCCAGAACGCCTACTTGCTGCCCCATCCCACTCCCCTCCACCCAAGGCCAGCACATGACAGAGGGCCCAGGGTCCTGTCCTCAGATCCTGACTGCCACAGCCTAACCACATAGCCTTCAGCAAACTGCTCCACCCGGTGCCTCAGTCTCCTCGGAGGGACACCACTAGCGAAGGCACAGGGTCTCGATTGCAAGGCTCTGCTGAGATGCTGTGTGTAGCACTGAGGGCAGGGCCTGGGCTCAGTACAGGACCAATGGCCGTTCTCTCATTTGTCCTCACAACAGCCCTCAAGGTGGGCTCATCCCCACTTAGACGAGGAGAGGGCGGCCCACACAGTTTAACGTTTAAATCTAACACACGACTCGCTGGCATGACTAACCATATTGCTAAGGAACTGTGGACTCCTAACTGGCAAACTCATCATCAAGTGTTTTAAAATGAATGAAAAATCACAGGCTTTGGAACCAGGTGGCCCTGGGTTCAAATGAGAGCTTTTTGCCTGCCTGATTAAAGAGCAAGAGGCTTCCCCTCTGCCTCAGTTCCTCATCTGTCAAATGGGATAAACAATGGCAGTTCTCATCACAGGCTGCTACAGGGGTTGGAGGACACACAGGTAAGTCGCTATGTGCGGGTGGACCTGCAGGCTGGCATGAACGTGCTGTGGTCCTCACTACTCCTCACAGTGGGCAGTGTGTACCCGAGGTCAGGGAGGTGAGGGGACTTGCCCGAGGTCATACAGGGGGGCTCTGCACCTTGGAAGTTCCCTGGAGGTTTGGTCAGTGTCAGTCACAAGGGAAACCCGTCAGATCCCACAGGTCAGACCTACTCACAGGTCCTGTGGCCTCGACCACAAGAGGCCTGGCCCACAGGGTCTCAAGGGCGAACCATGGGCTGACCAGAGCCTGGCCTAGACCGTTTTCTGTTGTTCAAGCTCCTTGGTTTTGAACCGCCTGCAGGTCAGGTGGCTGTGTGCCTGGTCTCCCCAGGGAGAACAGTCTGTTGCCAGAAGCCCTGAGCCTGCCCAGCAGGACTCTGACGACTTCAGGAAGCCCTAAGGTGCAGCTGCTGGGCTCAAGGGGGTACCAGGTGGCAGGGGCACAGAGGAGACCAGTGCAGCCCCAGCACCGGCCGGGAGGTTGGGGCTGGTAAGATGCGCAGCCCCAGGCAGGGCCAAGGTCACACTCACTGGGCTGGTGGCGCATGCAGCAGAGGATGGACCGCACCTTCACCCTGAAGTCTCGCTCTCCCTCCTGCAGGCCCTGGTTCACTAGGGACACCACCTCGTCTGGGGTGATGTCCCCTCTGTGTGGAGAGAGGAGTAGGGATGGGCCTGGGACGAAGGAGGTCTGAAGGGACAGCCCTGACACTAGGTCAGAGGAAGGGGAGGGATGAGGGGTGGGGAAGGGAGGGAGGAGGAATCTTCCAGGAGAAGTCCCCTCCTCCCCAGCGACTGCCTCGGAGGAAACACTGAGGGAGCTGGCTCAAGCCCTAGCACACCCACTCCGGCTCCCTAGGAGCTTCCAGGCACTTCCAGACTTGGAGGATGTGGGTGTGTGTGGTGGTGGGGGGGGGCAGGGGGAGGCTCAGACACAGCCCTGCCCCCGGATGGGGAGCAGTGCTGAGCTCACCTGGTCTGAGTCCCACTTGTCCACTTGTGTCAGAGTCATGGCTAGAAGGGGCAGGTGGTTGGGTGATAGCACTTCTAGATCCCTGGGGCCAGGCAAGGGCCAGGAATGGGCCAGACTCTTCATTTACGGGGTCAGAGCAGGAGCCTGGAAGTCCTGCTCTGGATAGGTAGTGACTGCAGGTCTGTGTCTAGGATTAGGGGTGACAAAACGCCACATGCTTTCTCCCAAAGTTAATTAACGCATGAGCCCAGGCGAGGGATGGGGACCCTGTCTCTAGGGACAGAGCTAAGCCCCTCTTTCCGAGGCCGCAGACCAGATCAGGGGCAAGATCACAGTCTGTCCCTCGGGTCCCAGTTAGGCCGCCCTTGCCCAGCCTTGGCACAGCCCCTCAGCGCGTCACTCACTCGGCCTGGTTCCAGGGGATCGGCTCCACTTTATAGTTGGCAAACAGGTGTGGGCTGTAACGCACCTCCACGTACGCCACGCCCTCCTTGGCCTTCATCTCGACGAACTCATAGGCGATCCTTTTGATGGCCTCCCGGCAGCCCCTGGAAGGGAAGGGACAGCCCTCTCCAGTGTCCCTCCAGAGCTCCAGGAGCAAGACTGGCCCCGGCCCTGGCAGATCAGACCCACTTCTGGCCCCGATCCTTATCCTCCAGTGCCAAGCCCTGGCCTCCGCTGGAGAAGATCCTGGAAGCACGGCCAGGCCTGTCAGCTCTGCTTCCAAACTTCCCGTTCTCGTCCCTTCACCCTCGTCTCACCAGTGTCTACCTGGTCTCCACACGCCCTGTGCCTTTCCTCACAGCAGACAGAGCGGATCTTCTACAGATCTGCTCTGCTCCCATCGTGTGGAATGAAATCCCTGCCTGTATAACCCCCTCTCATCCCTCCCCTCCCCCACCAACTTGTTCCCACATCTGGGCCTTGGTGTCTGCAGCTGGCAGCCTCTGTGGTCTTCCACCACATCGTCCTGTGCTCTCTCCCCCTCTCCACTCAGGCCCCAGCTCCAGTCTCACCTCCTCAGAGAGGCCTCCCCGACCACCTCATCTTAAAACGGCCCCTTCCCCTGAACTTCCCTTTCTCCATGGCCCTTACTACCGCCGACATTACAGGTCTTCCATGGCCTGTGAGCCAGTTCCCATCTCCCCTACTAGACTGCAGTCGCCATGGACAAGGACTCCTCCCTCTGTCTTGACATTGCTATGATCCCTCAGCCGAGGACAGAACCTAGGACACAGTGGCCACTCGATGTTTGCCGAGTGATGGATGTAGGCCAGCAGGGAAGAGAAATAAGAGAGAAGGAACACACAGGCCACAAGAGCAAAAATAGACAAGTGGGGTTGCATCACACAGAAAGCTGCCCAGCAGAGGAAACTCGTGGGGAAAAGAGAAGCTACGGGATGGGAGAAAGGGTTTGCCAACCAGAAACCTGCTACGGGACCAACAGCCAAAAAACATAAAGGAATTCTGTAGCCCGGCTGGTGTGGCTCAGGGGCTGAGTGTTAATGTATGAACCAGGAGGTCTTGGTTTGATTCCCGGTCAGGGCACATGAGTAGGTTGTGGGCTCAGTCCCCAGTGTGGGGTGTGCAGGAGGCAGCCGATCATTGATTCCCTTTCATCACTGATGTTTCTAGTTCTCTCTCCCTCTCCTTTCCTTTCTGAAATCAGTAAAAATATATCCTAAAAGAGAGAGAGAGAGGAAGGACACAGAAGGACAAATCTGGAGGGAACTCTGGGGTGGGGGAGATTCCTAGGACTCAGACTTGAACCCCGGTTCCCACACTTAGCAGCTACGTGACCCGTTAGTCACCTTCTCTGACACATCCATTAAAGGGTTATTGTGAGGACAAAGGACATAAAACTCACCTGAGCCAGCGCTTGGAACAGAACAAATGCTCAGTGTTCTAGCTGTCATTTCTGAATGTGGGCTCCAGAAGCAAACTAACCTGTCAGGGCCGCTGTGAATGTGATCAGATGACAGGGGACCTGCCTTCGCTGGGAGTTTCCACCGGGAAGCATGAAAGGGAGCGGGTACTAGAAAGCAGGATGTGAGAGGTGCCCTGGGGAAATGGGCCGCTTCCAGGGGAGGTCATGGAAGGAGAGCCAGGATGAGGATGGGCAGCTGCTGTAGGAAATCCCTGGGGGCGGGACCAGAAGGGGGGAGGAGGGGGAGGGAGTCGGCTTCCCAGGGAGAGGGTCCTTTTCTCCCCCACGGCTGGGGGCTCCTTCCACACTTCCCCGAGGGCAGGGGCACAGCACACCAGGCGGACAAAATCCCTGCCCTCACAGAGCCCACAGCCTAGCAAGAGGGACAGGGAAGGAAAGAAGTAAAACATAAAATCTATCCTAGGTCAGACTGTGGTAAGTTTTATGGGTACATATAAAGCAGGGGCAGGGGCATGGGATGTGAGAAGGAGGGGTTGTAGTAGTTGATCAGGGAAGGCCTCACTGAGAGAGTGACATGAGCAGAGATGTGAAGGAGGCGAGGAAGTGAGTGCTGGGGCTTCTAAGGAACAGTGTTCCAGGCAGAGGGAAGAGCAATGGCAGAGGACCTGAGGTCCGGGGGTGAGGTTTGCCCGAGGTGCCACAGGAGTCCAGTGTGGCTGGAGGGGGGATGAGTGGCAGGCGCTGACCCCTGTGCGTGCTGCAAGGGGGTAGAAAGTCAGAGTCTCAAGGGCCATGGCCCCAAACAGCCAGACAGCTCTGCAGGAGGTGCTGTCTAGCAGCCTGGGTGGGCTGGGCCTTCAGGGAGCTGGTCAGAGGTGCCAAGGGCTGCTAATACGTCCTGGTGTGGTGGCAGGTCCTCTGGGGAGGTGGAGTGTGTCTGCTAACTGGAGGCGAGGACTGAAGCAGTCAGTGCTTCCAGGCTGTGCCCAGAGGCTTCCCGCAAGAAGTCGGCCACCTTGCCACACATCTTCCTTCTCTAGGGCTGCTTGTACCTGTTTTGCCACTTACCAGCCAATGCCTCTGTTCTGCCTCACACACCTTCACTGATCCTCCATCAGCTAGTGCTTGGCCCACCCTCCAAGCCTTTCCTCAGGCCTAGCCCTCTAGACAATATCACACCCTCTCTATCCCAAGGCCAGGTCCATACTTCCTCTTCCAGGCAGCCCTTCCTGACTACCTCCAGACCCCTTGTCTCTCCCCGTCCCGAGCTCCTGCAGCACCAACTGCCAAAGCTGATTCTTGCCTGCCTTGGGAAACTCTACCTCTTGCCAGGAAGCTCAAGGTGGGTTTTATCCCCTGCCAGCTGTGGGGTCCTGGTCAAGCCCTTCTCTTCTCTGAGCCTTCATTCCCGCCTCTGGAAACAAGTAAGTTTACCTAACGGACAACTGCAGGAAGCATAGTTCTGTGAGCTGTGCACATACATTCACTATGAGAGAGTCTGTTAGGAAAAAAATGGAAGGAACGCAACGTGACATAAAAGCACCAGTGCCTGTCAGTGAAGGTGGCGGCCGTCTCCACAGTGAGAGAGGGAGTGCCGAGGACAGCACTGTGCCCAGCCCAAACTCCAGGCCTGGAAGGTGGACGGGATCGCAAGGCTCACTGTGAGGCCCAGAGGGAATGTGCCCAACATGTCACGAGACTGAGACAAGAATCTGTGTTCCTAACCCTCACATTGTGTCACTTCTCTACTGAATTTCAGTCCATCACACCCACTTTCCAGAAAGGAAAACCAAGGCCCAAAGGCATGGAGAGAGTCAAGCAAGTTTACACAGTGGTGAACAGCAGAGCTGGGGTCTCCACCCCACGGGCCGAGGTGCAGGCCTGGGGCTGGCAGCCCATCCTGGGCACAGGATGGATGCTGACCAGGGTCCGGGGGGGCGGGGGAGGAGGGACTCACGCGATGGCAGGCATGTAGTAGTTGAACTTGGCTAGGAAGTCCGGGAGTGTGAGTGGCTTGTCCATGCCAATGATGTTCTTCAGCTCCTCAACTGTGTCAGCAGGGAGGGGGACCCCCCTCTTCCTGGGGACAAAACATGAGAGTAACAGACTGCCCCTGGGGAAGACCTGACCACCTCCCCAGAGGCCACAGCTGGAAACCTGAGATCCTTTCCATCCAATTCTACCCACTGGACAGATGGGAAAACTGAGGCCCAGGGCATACAGAACCAGGATCAGAGTCCTTCCAGCACCTCCTGTCCCCAAGGCCATGATCAGCCAACAGATTTCAAAGGACTGGGGCACCTGGGGTTAAAGTCTGTTTGTGTCCACGGACAAGTGCCTGGGGACGGGGAAGGTGCCAGGGCAGCAAGCCCACAACTTTGCCTCAGCTCAAGAGTGGGTATAGCCAACTGGCCCTATCCCAGCTCAGGGGTTATCAGGGGCAATAACGACAGGGCAGGGGCAGGGGCAGGGGCCAGGGCAAGCACTGGCCCTCCCTCCTCTGCTCTCTGGCAGACCAACTTATCAGAGAGACTTGTGGGCCCTGTGTGCTGTGAGAGGGCCGGAGGGCTGGCTGTGGACCTCAGAGGCCTTCCTCTCCCAGCCCACAGCCCCCACATGGGGACACGGCCACCCCTCATAAGGCCTTGCTGAGAACAGCCTCCAGCTGGAGCTTCCTTCTGTCATCAGCACCTCTGCCTCTCCCAGTCAGGGCAGCGGGGGTGGGGGGTGGAGGGGTGTTTCGGGCTGGATTGGCCCCCACCGTGGGCATGCACCACCCCCTCTGCTCATCCCGGCTCTGACCCGACTCATGGGTCACCTGGGATGGCCGTTTTCCCACTTTTAAGATAAAAGAGACACCAAACACTCAAGAAATGCTTCTACCACGAGGGACAAAAGGAGCTCTGAGGAAACTAAAAATGCAGAAAACAAAGGAAAACTTGAACCTAAAATACAAATCCTCAAGGAGACGAAAGGACGGAACATCGTTGGAACAGGCATGTCGCTTTTTAAAAGGGGACATTTTGAGAGTAAGAAAGAGCTGCTGGACATTGAAAAGAACATGGCGGCAGCCACTGGGATGAAACGAAAGAAATGGAAAATAAAGGTGAGAAAATTTTCCAGTGAGGAGAACAAAAGACAAGATGATAAAAAAAAAAAAAAAAAAGCAAACAGTAAAGAAAATTAGGTGATTGAATCAGGAGGTTCAAGCACCCCGTTACCCATAAAGCAAGATGATAGGAAGAAATTCCCAAAGAAATGGAAGTTTGACTGAACACTGCTTACATCCTTTCATGGCTCCTGTTATTCAAATATCAAAGTGTTTTCCTGTGGGGAGCGGCTACAGTGTTGGACAGGTCCAAGCCTCGGGCTAATGAGAGGGCACAGGCCCAGCTCGGAGGGCAGAGCCCTCCAAGCACATTAGAGCCAACAGCTGTCATTGTAAGCGTGAACCTATGGCCCGAACTCGTGGCCCCACGTGCCTGAGTGATGTGGGCTCGGCAGAGTTCAGGTGCATGTAACTGAGTAGGATCGAAACCAGGAGAATGCTGTAAACATCTTGACCGCGCCCTTACTTTGCGTCGTGGAATCTGCCATAAAATAAAGACACGGCTTGTAGTCCGTGGCGCTGTCTCTAGCTCTCCATCAGAGAGGCCAGCGTCCCACCCAGACCCAGCTTTCTTCTCTTGTCTGTCTTTTCTCAGTCCTTCACCGCCCCCTCTCAGGCTCACCAAACCTGGCTGAGCTGGCGCGGCACATAAGGCGCCCAACGTGGGGCTGAGCGTGCCACGGCCATGCCGCCTCGTCACATCTTACCTAAGCACCTGTTCCTTAAGCCCCTATATATGTCCTCCTCCCCTTCGGGTGGCTCCAGCCCCTCTGAGGGTCCAGTGGGTATCACCCTGGTGCCTGCCACCAGCCCGCCAGCCAGCCAGCTCCTCACTGGCCCGCATCCCTGCAAGACGCCGGGGCACATGGTGCCTCTGCCACTGTCCTGACACCGAGTCCAAGGCGCACTGCCCACTGAGCCTCTCCCCCTGCTGGCCAGCCGTCCCCAGGACCCAGCCCGTCCCCAGCACCCAGCCCGCCTGCACCGGATGTTAAATACTGGGCTTCAGTCTCTTCCTGGGAGCCGGTGGGCTGCAGGCAGAGGAGGTGGCGCTAAGGCTCTGGCTCCCGTGCTGGATGCAGGGGCCACGTTTGCCTGGGACCCGCCGCTTCCTGTTGGAGCGCTGCCTCCTGACCATTCTCTTCCAGATCACCTTTCATGGATTTCAACCCAGGACCCAGAGGACCCCAGTTTCCAACTCTCTCTCCACACCACCCGACAGCCTGCCAGGCAGTGAACGAACCTAGACAGGCTCATGTGTCTGACCCCGCCCCCCACTCTGGGCTCCACATTTCCAACTATGGCTCCTCCATCTAACCACCATGCCAGAGGCAGGGCTCCCCCGACTCCATCTCGTCTTCTTCCCACCTCCCTGGAGCCTGGGCACGGAGCCTGGCTCAGTGTGGACGATGGGCCCAGCTTTGGAGTTCGAAGTCCATGCCCCCCTGTACATGCCACCCCACCCCAGGCAGGGGCTGTCCCCTCTGAGGACTTCCATGTCCTTGTCAGTAAAACTCAGTATTTTCTTTGCAGGTACAGAGACGCACACACGAGGCTCTGAAGCCAGATGGCCAGGGTTTGCATCCCAGCTCTGTTGGAAAGGCTGTGTGACCTGGGGCCCGTGATCCCCCTCCCTATGTTCACTCGTCTGGCATGTGTGAGGAACATTGCTATGGAATAGCCAAGGGGCAGAGGAGGTCAGAGCTCTCTCTCCCTCGGCTTTGGAGCACCATAAGGGTCAAGTAGAGTGGCTTGACTGAGCAAGATGGGAGGGACCGTGAGGGTTTGAGCAGGATAGTGAGCTGATCAGACCATGTTGTAAGACAACTGTCCTGATTACAGTACTGTGAGCACCGTAGAGGGATGCGGCCAGAGTGACCTCGGGAGGTGAGTCCTGCGATAGCCTAAGTGAGGGACTGGTGGCGGCTCAGACAGGGTGGTGACAGGAAGAGAGGACAGCCAGAGTGGGACTGGGCCTCGGAGAATGAGTGGATGGGGTCTGGAAGGAGCCTGAGAGTCAGGAGATGGACTCGCAGGAAGAAGAAATGGGTGAAAACAAAAACCATGGAGGCCTCAGTCAGAGGCAGAAAGGGGCCACGGGGTTTGGCCTGGGGGTAGGTCACAGGCAGGCACTCCCCTCCTCCTCTATCTCTTCCTCTTCTCAGCCCTGGCCTACCCCCACCAGCGAGTCCACCAGGCTGCCCCTGCTGGAGTCTGCCCCACTCCCTGCCCCCCCTGCCTGCTGACCTCGAGATCAAACTCCACCTGGCACCCCACCCTCTCCAGGGCCAAGGCTGCTCCAAGGCAGCAGGCGACATGGGAAACGGCAAGTCTGACCAGTCACCCACCACCAGCAGCTCCTTTCCCTCCACCCGCCCTGGTATCTCGCCTCCTGGCTGCGATACTGAATGCTCTATGACCCCTAAACGAGCACCCGATTAGATCCCATCTTGGCCTCCGATACCCCACCCCAACGGCCTCATCAGGGCCCTGTGGCAAGGGCTGGTGCTCAGCACAAAGGACAGGCAGAGATAAGCCGAGTGCTTGACCCCATTAGCAGAGCCATTGATTGTGGTTAATGACAGAGACCTCATTAAGGGCCTTTGCTGGCGCCCTGAGCTGAGGGTGCTCCCTGCTGTCTCTGACCTCCACCTCCTGTGACAGGGTTCGGGCAGGGGCAGGGCCTGGTCACAGCTGTGCTTACTAGACAATCTCTTCAGCTATCATGACTCGGTTTCCTTTATGTCCGTAATATAAGGACAATATAACCACTTCCCCAGTCGTCCCAAGGAAGCTGGACATTGTTGGAGGCAGTAAATGAACACACTTACACAGTTAAAAACAGATCAACAGCCCCTCCCTAGAGCAGGATGGCTGACGTGGGGCAGACGGAGGGGAATGTTCCTGCAGAGCCCGCTGGGGAGTTAGGAGTGACACCCTGAGAGTTGGGGGCTGACTCCAGGAGCAGCAGCTCTCCTCCGTGGAGCACTGAGGACCAACAGTGTCCTTCCAGCTCCAACAAAAGGTGTGTTGGTCCCACTCTGAGGAAGGCCTGCTCTTACCCTCACCCCCAAGAGGCCAAGGTCACAGTGAGGAAACTGAGTCTGGACTAGAATCCAGATCCAGTGGCCTTCAAAGTCCCTGTGCTCGTAGGTGCTAGACCAACAGAGGGGCCGCCATGGGCCCTAGAGGTGTGGGGAGGGAGGGGCAGACCTCCCTCACTGGGGGGCAGGGCACAGGGGACCCTTCCGCCCACCAGCATCCAGGAGAGCTGCGGTGGGAGGTGGTGTTCTCACTTGGAAGATGCAGAGAGTTGGGACCAGAGAGGGAGCCGCTGTAGGTTATTTCCATGGTGATGTCGGGAAAAGCTTTGGGGGTCAGCTGACCCATAAACTCTTCTACCATTTACTTGCTGTGTGGCCTTGTACAACTGCCTTTACCTCTCTGAACCTGGTTTTCCCTCAGAGAAATGGGGATAGGATAGCCTCCTCCCGGTGGGTGTGTCACCTGCTCCCAGTTCTTTGCTAAAACACAGTGACGGTTCAGCCCTGGGAACTGCTTCCATGTGTGTGTGTGTCCCATGTGTGTCCGTGTGTGAGGTGGGACATGCTCCCTTGGCTCACCTGGAAAGAGGAAGACAAAAATCAAAGGCACCGGAGGCAGAAGACCTGCACTGCGGGTCTCCAGCTCAGAGAGCCTTCTGGCCAGGGGCCGGCTGTTCCACAAGGAGACCCTGGGATGCTCTAGAGCCTCAGACTGGGAGGAAGGCCTTGCATCCGCAGACTTACCTGCCATAGTATAAGATCGTTTCGGGCTTAATGGATCCATCCAGGTGGACGTGCAATTCTACCTGCAAGGGGCAAAGGGAAGAGAGAGAGAACACACCCCCATGAATGCCGGGAGGACCATCAGAGTCAGCGCTCACATTCACCATGATGACCACTAGTCACTACTCACCACACATGTACACACAGGTCACTAACGTCTACACACACCGTCTTGGTTAATCCTCATCTGTGGGGTGGGCCGGCTTCCCTCCCTCTCCCTCTCCCCCTCTGCCCCCCTTCCTCTCTCTCTCTCTCTCTCTCTCTCTCTCTCTCTCTCTCTCTCTCTCTCTCTCTCTCTCTCTCTCTCTCTCGGAGGGAACACTGAGGTTCAGAGAGGTTAAGTAACTTGTCCACCGTCACACAGCAAGCCAGTGATGGAAGCAGGGACCCAACCCAGGCCTGAGTGCTTAACGGACAGAACCAGAATTCTAACCTGAGCCAAATTCTACACATCAGGATAGCAATGGTCCCGTACACACAGCCACACAGGCAGGTCCTGCTCTCAGACAACTCGCTAAACAAACTCCAACTCTCACACAAAGGGCTGACCACAGGCTTCCTGTGACTAGGCAGGAAGCATTTCTAAAAGCCGGCTCCGTGTTCCAAAGCAGGTGCCGCTCAAGCCCAGCTTCTCAGGGATCGGTGTGAAAGCAGCACCAGGTCTTTCCAGGACTCTGGAAGGGACACCGGACACTCGGCCATCTGGGTGATCTCTGCCTACACGCGGCCCCACAGGCAGCACTCTGCACACGAAGCCAGGAGTTTAAGGACAGGGGCTGGGACTCAGCCCCAGGCTCGACCCCAGCTCTGCCCCTTCCTCTGCTGTGTGACTTAGACAACACACTCAGCGCTGCGACTGCCTCTCTGGCCAAGACCAATGGTAAGAACCCAAAACGACAGTGTCGGTGGGTCTGCCCGGCCCACAGAGCAGCCCCTGCCTCTGGGTGTCTCGGGAGCTGTGGGCAGCGGGAAAGCACCTGCTGTTCCAGGCCTCAGAGGACACTGTTCCTGCACCCGAGGATCTGAAAATTCGCTGACATCTCCACCAGGGTGGGGCCTCTTCTGGAACTTAGGGACGTGGACAAGCAAGTGGCTGCCTTGGCTGGGGAGGCGGCAGAGGGCATCTGGGAACACACATGAGCTGCCTGCTGCAGAGGAACCCCGCCCAGGCCCAGGGGAGGCCGAGGCTCAGAGCTGCCAGGCCCGCCTTTCAGCTGAACGTGAGATCATCAGAGCTCCCAGAGGCCATCCAGCAGCACCCACACCCAGGCTCAGCGCCCTCTGAGCTGCTGGTTCCCTAAGGGGCTCAGTGCCCACTCAGCCAAATACTTACCGGGTTCCCCCAAAATGCTCAGCACTGGGAACACTGACACCTCCAGTCCAGGGACCTGCCGGCCAGCTGGGTGACTTTGATGGGGGACCTCTCTGAGCCCCTATTTTCTTATCCTTCAGCCTTCCCATGGGGTGAGGACCCGGCTAGAGAGGCTGAGTCGCCTTGTGGTTAGAGGTGGAATCTCGCTCCTCTACTTGCTCCCTGGGTGCCCTGGGGTCCCCACCAGCCCAACAGGGAAGATAACAGCCTGCCTCCTGCTTGGGAGGGCTAACCATGTTAATGCATGCAGCGCGCTTCACACAGAGCAAACGCTGAACAATCCTCAGCTACGCGGCCTTCATTCCCCAGACGTTCGAGGCCCCGCTGGGTGTGGGAGTGGAGTGGTAAGCTAAAGGGGTGCTCCTGTGACGCTTACAGCCCAGCCAGGGAGACACCCACGAGGCATCACATCCATAGAGGTCCAACAAAGCCGTGGCAACTCCTTGGGAAGCAAAACCGCAGTCCCGTGAAAGCGCCAACACAAGAAAGAACGTTGCCCGGCCAGCAGGCCAGCCATGGCTTCCCGGAGAAAGCACATCTTGGGCTAAGACCTGAAGGATGAAGAACCCAGTGAAGGGGAGATGGGAGCACTTCAGGCAGAGAGAACAGAGGAGACCGTGGTGTAGGGTGCGAAGGAGGGAGGAGGGGTTGGGACTGGAGAGGCTGCCAGGCCGCAGGCCCCAGGAGGAGGGGTTCCCCACCCTGCTGGTCCCAGGAGCACTGGGAGGCTTGGGAAAGTTACAGATGCCTGTGCCCACACGAGCTGCCTGCTGCAGAGAGCCTGGCATGTCATTTCCAGCACCGCCCTGGGGGTGGGCCCGGGCACAGGGGCTGCTTTTTTAACCTAAGGCCAAGATCGAGGAGCACTGCCCTCCAGCAGCCACTCCAGAGGCCCGAGTGCGCAGAATCCACACAGGAGTGGGGTGAGCCAGAAGCAGAGGTAAGGAAATGGAGACCATGTAGGTGGAGGCGAGCTGAAACACAGAATTGCATTTCTTTTCCAGGTGGGAATGACGTGGGCATGCAGCAATGGTGACGGAGGAGACTGAAGCTGAGAGAGAAGAGTTGCAGGAGGTTCGAGAAGGTGGGAGAGGTTAGAAGGGGAAACCAGAGCGCCTCGGGTTCCCCGGCGGCAGCGAATCTGGGGGAGTGTCCCATGCTCTTGCCCCTCGTGGATGGGTGGGCCTGTGAGGTGACTGCTGCCCAAGCACTTATATGCCTCTCCGCTCCCGCACAGCAGGGACATGTCCAGGATGGTAGCCGCCCATGTGCCTGCGTCCCTGCAGGACTGTGATGGGCATGTCCTAGGAGCAAGAAGGGACACCTCTGGCCTGGCCGGTGCAGCTCAGCAGTTGAGCATTGACCTATGGACCAGGAGGTCAAGGTTTGATTCCGGTCAGGGCATGTGCCCAGGTTGCAGGCTCAGTCCCCAGGGTGGGGCCTGCAAGAGGCAGTTGATCAATGATTCTCATTATTGATGTTTCTCTCCCTCTCTCGTTCTCTCT
>PVJC01001921.1:38433-86029 GCA_004026665.1 Murina feae
GGGGGGGTGGAAGGACAGAGAGCTGTTCCAGACAGAGGGAACTGCATGTGCTAAGCAATCAGGGAACTAACTGGTTCAAGTGCAGAGAATGTTGGTGGTGAGAGATGAAGCCAGAGAAAGTCAGGGGGTGGAAGGCAGGGAGACCCACAGATAACAGTTAAGGGCCCACTGATGTTTCAAAAGGGGGCTGGTCTTTTAAAAGCCTTTTCTGCTCCTGTGTGGTGAGCAGGTTGGCGGGAGGCAGAACGGAAGACAGAGAGCTGCTCAGGACCCAGATGGGAGATGAGCAGTAACCAGAATTCCTACAGCATCACACAGTGGGTGCTCAGGAGGCATGAGCTACCGGCACAGGGTGCATGGCAGGAAGGCCACGGAGAGCCGGCAGGAGGCGAGTGCCCCTGGGAGAGAGCAGGCAGAGCCCTCTCACCGTTCCCACGGGTGCCACCTCCTTGTGGGGGAAGCAGAGGCAGAAGTCACCTCCTTGAGCAGCCCAAGCTCAGGCAGGCCTCCCATTCAACTTTCTGGAAAACTGCAACTAGCCATGGAGAAGTGTCACCCGGCCGGATGACAATGGGGTGCAAGCTCAGGGCCTGCAATGGGGACCCTGCTGCGCCGAGCCCACTCAGGGAAAAGGAGCAGCAGGGGCTTCCGGCTTCTCTGCCAGGTGCGGGGCCATCTACAGGCATGATCTTACTTCATCCTCACAACCAGGAAGGTTGGGACGTCATTCCTACTATACAGATGGGGAAACCGGGGCTCAAAGAAGTCTCTACAGACACAGTCAGTCAGTGATGGGATCAGGATTTGAACCCAGGTCTGTGTCTTGAGCTCCCACAGGCCTAGCCTCAGGTATAAATAATGCGGCGGTAATAACAGCAGCCGCCTATCAGCAGACCCTTTGTTTCGTCTTAGCCCCTCGGCAGAGGTGCACATGAGCCCCATCGGGACTTGCCAAGCTCAACTGGGAGAAATGCAGCGACCTGCCCAGCGTCACACCAATCGATGGTGGCAGAGCTGGGCTGGAACCCAAGTCTCCCCAACTCTAAGCCCAAGTCCCTCCAGGGTCACACCACCTCCCTGCACTGCACCAGGCCTTCCCCTGCACTTGCTCTCCGTGAGGCTGACTCACAAGCAGAACTGCAGGAAATCCTCCCAGAGTTGAGCAGGAAGCATCCCCAGTAACCAACAAATATTTACTATCGGGCACCCTCACGCCGAGTCCCCTCAGGAGATGCCAGCCAGGCCAGCGAGGCGCGGGGCGGTGCATTCCCCTGCCCCGGCTCATCCAAGGGGGCAGTAGCAGAGCCAGGACCCCCCCGAAGTATGGGTGGGCGGCCCTGTCTCTCCAGGGCCTTCCCCAGTCACTGTACTTTCCCTCGGGGCTTCCCAGGCCCCCAACACATCACCGTTTGCTTCCCATCCCCGATTTTAAAATGCTCTTACCAGGTCTCTTTCCCCCACTGTAAGTTCCCCGAAAGCAGAGACTGTGTGTCCTCGTGCTGTACCCCGGTGCCAGGACAGTGCTCGGCACAGCACAGTGCTCAGCAGGTGCTGAACCGGGGATGGCTTGCTCGCCTCCTGTCCTAGGCCAGCAGAGCTGTCCTCTCCCTGCCTGGAGAAGGGGCTTCTAGACAGGACAGCGTAGCCAAGATTGCCTGACCAGAGCCCTGAATCTGGCACTACAGTGAGAACCTGGACAAACCACGGTGCCCACTGCAGGGCAGACATCCTCTCCCTTCCTAGCCCTGCACTTGGCTACGCTGGGCCGTGCCGGGGTCAGTGCCACCACAGCCGCTCAGCTGACTTTTAGGGTAAGATGAGGAGACAGAGCAGCCCTGGGGCTGACATGGTTTCAGTGACACCTCCTCCAGGATGTCCTCTGTGCTCAGCCCCATCTGGGCTCCTGAAGCTCTGAGGTGCAGAGGAGAAGGGGCAGAGCAGTCCCTCGATGCTCCTGACTGGGAGCCTGAAAGAGCTCCATTGCTGCTGTGAGCTTCCCCAGACGTTGCACAGAAGGCAAGGTGTATCTCTGGCCAGGGGGGCATCCCGCGGGGCAGCGGCCTTGGAACAGCAGCAGAGTCAACGGCATTTTATAGGCGAGAAAAAGGAGGCTTGGAGAGATTAGGAATTTGCCTTAGGTCATAGGTTAATGAGTGCACAGCCAGGAAGCTGTCTGACTTTAAAGCTGGAAGTCACAACTACCCCCCTTCACCCTCATATCAGCGCTGAGTCAGCGCTGGTATAATCTGAACTGAAAGGTTGATAATATGATGAGGATGATGGATGATCAATTAGCAGCTAGCATTGCCATGTCCCATCCCCCATCCCCCACCCCTGCCGCCCTGGCAGCCAGGTCTATACTTGGTGTTTTATGCAGGTGGATAAAACTGATTCCCATTTTGCCCTGGCTGGTTTGGCTCACTGGATAGAGCATCTGTCTGAGACTGAAGGGTCCCAGGTTCGATTCTGGTTAAGGGCATGTACCTGGATTTCAGGCACATCCCCAGTAGGAGGTGTGCAGGAAACAGCTGATCCATGTTTCTCTCTCATCAATGTTTCTAACTCTCTATCCCTCTCCTTTCCTCTCTGTAAAAAAATCAATAACATATATATATATTTTTAAAACTGATTCCCATTTTAACATGGGCAAACTGAGGCATGCAGAAGCAACTCACTCAAACTCCTTCAATGGATAAGTGGGGGTGAGGGGACGGGGCCGGGAGACAGCACTCAGACCCAGGCAGACTGGCCCAGCTGCTACCCAAGTTTAAACTCCTCACTGGTCTCCCTCTATGGTCAAAGGACTCCAGAGGCCACTTCCTCTCAATCTTACAGCCCTAGGTAGGGCCTCAGAACCCTAAGGGGTAGGGGTAAGCCAGCCCCCAACCCTCTGGGCACATACAGATTCAAATGCCACTTTGGCCTACTCTTCTCCCCTGTTCAAAGCCAGGCCACGGTCCTTCCCCTGCCTGCTGTGGGGACACGCCCTAGGACAACTGGGCAGTGGACAGCTTTCTCCCAGGTCAAGCCCACCTGAGCTCAGCTCTGGAATCAGGAGGCCGGTGGGCTGCCCCTGCCTCGCTGAGATCAGATGCCACACTTCCCCTCCCGCCTCCTGGCTTCCTTCTCTGTCAAACAGAGACTTCGGGGGAAACCCAGTCTCTGCTCCCCTCCCTCCCAACTGCCATAAGCAGCAAGGGTCAGGCGGGCTCTTCCCAGGGGCACCTTTATTCAACAGGTGGCTCTGTAACCCAAAAGCACTGAAAGCCCAGGGCAGTGCTGGCGGTGGGCCTGTGGCAGGAGACAGAGACGTGGCAGATGGAGGCTTCCCCGAGCCCACAGCGGCCCCACTGCAGCCCCAGGAGGAACACCTCCAACCAGCAGGTCAATTTCCGCCAAGAGCCCCATGGCCTCGGTGTTATCAGCCCATTTTAGAGAAGGAAGCTGGGGTTCAGGAAACTGTCCAGACAGGGATCCCACCCCAGTCATCTGAAGTCCAAGGTCACCTCCACAGAGTGGGGGTGGCAGGTGAGTAAAGCCGGTATCAGCATCCACTTCAGTTTCAGGTAGCTCCCCCACTCCCCCACCCTCCACCCCTCTCCACCCCCCTCCCCCACTTTAGGGCAGTGTGACTGGCAAGTTCCTGAGCCTCAGTTTCCTCCTATGTAAATGAAGAGAATACCAGGATCTACTGCAGGAGGGCTGTTGGGAGCATTAAATGAATCAATGCAAGCAGATACACAAATCAGAACAGTGCCTGATTCGGGAGTAAACATTCAAATAAGAGGAAGAAAAAGTGCCTACGAGACGTAGCCCCAATTCTCTTCCTCAAAAAGGAACGGTTTACCGACTGCTGTTCCAACGTGGCTGCTCGCTCAGCTCTCAGATTTTGAGTAGCCTTGGGCAAGCCCCTCACCTCTCCAGGCCTCAGCCTCATCTATAAATGGGGGTGAAACATCTGGCTCCGTGGACAGAGCAGCCTAAGAGGAGGTAGCCCAGATGGACACACTGAAGGCCGGACACCGAGGACCAGGACAGCCTGGCCGAGGTGGGAGGACACCTTCCGTAAGCCGGGATGCCAGAACAGAAAGCTCCGTTGCGCTTGTTACAGGAATTCTCTGCTCACTCCTGGGCGCCCTTCTCTCTGGTTTACACCTTCGGTAACACCCCATCCACTGGGAGCCTTCCTCATGGGACCAGTGGGTCAGCTGCAGAGAATGCTCGAGCCCTCGGGTTTGACGGCAACCATCATGGTGCTGTTGCGATTTGCGCTCACCCTGTGTTCTGCCTTTGGTGGCATAACAAGGGGCTTGCCCTCGTCTGCTGCATTTTGCAGTCTTAGGCCTGACATGGTACCTTTCCTTCATACTGATAGATCCTCCCTTCCCCCAACTGGTGGCCAGAGTATGACTAACCTGCAGCCCGGAAATACCTGAGTGGCTAACCATGTACCTGATATGGACTATACATTGGACTACCAATGCACACCTGCCAAATACCCTAAGCCATTGTCCTGTATGGACAACGCAGTAAGCCACCAATCAGTGTGCGCCCAGTACACTAAGCCCCCACCCCTTCCTCAAAAGGAGGGCCCACCCCTGCATGTGCTGCTGTTCTCCCTTTGCGAGACAGCCCGGCAGGTCCTTCTCCTCTAATAAAGCCTGTAGTCCTGGTTTTCGGCCTCTGTCTGATCTTTCACATACTATTTGCAAGGGACGCTGTGAAGTGTTTTCCTGTGTCTTGCAGAACACATGACAATTTTGCAAAGACTTGGGAGACACTGTGGATAGATACCTTCCAGCCCTCTTGCTCACAGACATGTTCCTTTCCTCTTACCGCAACGGGTTAGTGGGACCCAAACATTTACACAGCAGGGGAGTGGTCGGTACCTTCCAGAGAGGAGTCTTTCTCATCACCCCTTTCTTCCTTGGGGGTCGTTCCCCTGAATTCTCGTAAATAAAAACCGCATTAAGCAGCAAAAAGAAAAAAAAAGGAAAACATCTGCCTTGTCAAGTTGTCCAGAGGATCCTGAGAGATGGAAAGTACCAGACACCTACATTTAAATGACCGCTGTTATTATCATTAAAATCCCAGGCATGTGATCAGCATTGCCCTCCCTCACCAAGGACCCTCGAGTGCCTGGCATTTTCCAGCCTTGCCCTGTGGAAACAGATGAGGGCCACCCCTCCATCCCCCTTTGTACCTCCTCCAACCTCCTCCAGTGTCCAACAGGCGCTCAGGAAGCATCTGTTGCAATGACACAATCTACCCAGGTAGGTAGCTGCCTAGGGTCTTGCTGCCTTAAGTGTGGTCCGTGGACCAGCGGGATCGGCATCACCTGGGAGCTTGTCAGACGTAGCATCTCAGCCCCCACCCTCAACTCCTTCATGGGACTGGGAAGCCAGCCCCCTAGCTCGGCTGATACGCGTTTCCTAACCTAGTTCATCTCTGTGCCTCTGCCTCTTCGTCTCTACAGTCTGAATGTTATCAAGAATCAGGTGATTTGAGTACACTTAACATTTGGAAAGCACGGCTTGGCTCTGGCTGCATAAACTGGCCGGGGCCTGGGCGTCACCTGGAGGTAGGGCTGAGCAGCCAGAGGCCTGCACCTGGGGCACCGGCGCCTCCGCCCGCCAAAGGCTTCTGCAGAGGCAGCTCAGGAAAGCTCGTCAGGGCCACAGCTTGGCTACTGTGATGTTCCTAACCCCGTTAACCTCTGTGCCTCTGTTTCTCCATCCATAAAATGGGGTGACACCAGCTACGTCGCAGGGTCACTGTTAGAATCAGATGAATTAGTGCAGGCAACATGCTCAGAAAGGGGCCTGGCACAGCAAAATCAACTCAACTGAAGCGCCGGTTGCTAATAGTCGTAGTTAAGTACCTGCCCCACCAGGGAGAAGTGGCTGAACTCATGCTCCTGCTTCCCCTGCCTGCTCAGGCACGTTCCCGCCTCTCGAGGATAAACGTGTATCACACCTCACGTACACAGTGAGTGACCTCTGGATTACCACTACAAGCAGGTGGGGCCCACTTCCTAGGTGTGGAAACTGAGGCCCAGAGAGGGGAAATGACCCGCCAGCCTGAGTCAGAGAGGACTGGGCGAGGCAAAAATTAGGAATAGCAATTGTTCCTCCAACACCGGGCTGTTAAAAGTGTTGCAAGGATCAGATGGGTGCATATAGCAAGTGTCTATAGCAGCGTTGCCTTTTATTTACCTCCGTAACTCCCACTTCACTCCCAGGCAAGGGGGGTTGCCCACTGCCTTGGAATTCATTTCAGGTAAGGTGGTTCCCCAGCCCAAAGGCAGAGGGAATCCAAGAACAGTTGCGACAAAACAAAAACAGCCTTCAAAGCAAAGAACTACTAGGACGGGGCCTGGGTATTCATACAAGGTGTGAAGGAGGCGTGGTGGTGGGTGGGGGGAGGAGGGGGCAGAAGTGCTTCCCCAGAACTTGGCACACCTGGAAGGATGTAGCTGAGCATCTGCCCTGTGGCGAGGGCATGGGCAGTGGGGGTGAGGGCACTAGGCCTTGCTTCCCCTCTCTGTGCACACACACAGGATTCTTACCCACACTTCTGTGACATCTGCCATCGTCACATACACCTGTTACTCAGAGGGGTCAGTGAAGCAGACTGAAACTCACACCTCCCCCTGCCCCCGAAGTCTCAGGGCCGACTAGCTGCTGATTCCCTCTGCTGGGTGGACTTTTGGGCGACTCCCCTCCCTGGATGAATCTCAGTGCTCTGAAGCCCACCAAGTGGGCCTGGACTCCCCCTGGCCCCACCATTCCCAAGACACCACAACTGATGGGAGGAGGGACAAGAAAGTTATCCTTTGGGGCCAGTGGCTCTCACATATTACCAGAGCCCAAAGCCTAAGGCCCACCCAAATCCTCTGCCCCCATCTCTGGCATGGCTCAGTTCTGCCCGTGGGTACATCCACACACGAACTCCTTGGAGTGGACAAAACCGTCAGTGCTAGAGCATAAGGCTGTTTACACTCACAGAGCGCTCTCTATTGCACCATATGGTTGTAGACAGCGCGCCCCAAGCCCCATTTTACCGATGAGGTTCAGAGAGAATGCCCATTTGACAGATGGTAAAACCGAGACCCAAAGGAGGCAAGTCAGCGACAGACGAAGAACTCGGAGGCCAGCCAGGGATGCCTCCAGACTCAGGACCCTCACTTCCTCATTGTCCCTCCCTGATTAGCCCAGAGGCGGACGAGGGCCCGCGCTGAGGGAAGAAAGCACCCGCAGGGCCCGCTGATCCCGCTCTGTGGAAGCCCCTAAGCCCTCCAGCCAGACAAGGAGCCAGAACCCGGACCCCGAGCCCCGGCCCGCGCTCACTTTGGGCTTGTCGAAGGCGGGCGTCTGGGTCATGGTGCCAAGCGTGCGCCCCGCGCGGCTGCTTCCTCCGCTGGATCCCCGCGGTCGGGCGAGGGCTGAACAGGAGGCCGGTTCGTTTCCCCCGGGGCCGTAGTAAGCGCGGCCCGCCTCGCCCTTCTTAGCGGGGCCCTGCTCCGCCCCTGCCCGCCCCGCTCCGCCCCTGCCCGCCCCCGCCCGCCCAGGCCCCGCCCCCGCCCGCCCAGGCCCCGCCCCGCCTCGCTGTCCCCAGCTGTGCTTTTCCTGGAATTCAGGCCCAGCGATGGGAACAAACACAAGGCCCCTGAGCGCCTTGGCCCGCCCAGACACTCGCCCTGGGACTTGGGGTTGCAGCCACCTGTGGGCTCAGGCTCCAGCCTCCAGGCCTTGCTCTGCTGCCTGGGTGCTTGCAGAGTGCCAGGCCTGAGCTGGAATCTGGGAGCCCCTGAGCATCACAGACCTCACTACCCGGGCTAGACCCACGCTCATCACGAAATCACACAGCACAAGTGTGTAATTAGGGAGCTGTAATGGGGACCACCCGTGGCCTGCCGGTCAGGGAAGGCTTGTCTGAGGACCTGAAGGAGTGTGAGGGTGAAGGGAGTTGGAGTGGAAGAGGGAAGCCCGAGAAGGTTCACACTGTGCCCCTTTAATAACAAAAACATTGGAAACACCCCAAAGGCCCATCCACAGCGAGTGGGCAAACAACCTCTGGATACTCAGAGAACACAGCAGTGAAACTGAATGAACTTCAGTTGCAAACAGCACCACATCGATCTAAGAAACAGTGTGGAGTGAAAAAGTCGCACGAAACTACATGGGCCATGAAGTTAAGGTGACCAGATTTTAACATTGGTAAAGCGGGACACCATTGACCGCTTGGCCACCGAAAACCATATATTCCCTTCCCGTTCTCCCGCCATTCCCTAGCTTGTCGTGCATTCTTTCCAAAAATCGGTACTTTTTTAAAACGTCGTGGGACGCGGGGCAAATTGTTAAAAATTGGGACTGTCCCGCCAAAAGCAGGACGTCTGGTTACCTTAGCCATGATGTAACTCGTAGAATGTATAATCAAAGCAAAACAAAAAATATGCATGTTTAGACACATGCTTTTGGGAGAAAATGTTTTAAATCAAGGGAGAGAAAGAAACTGAAGAAGAGTGTTTATCACAAATCAGGAGAGGGGAGGAGCATACAGGTACATTCAGGTTACTGGTCATGTTCCAGTGCTTGGGTGGGATGATGGTTTCATTTCATTTCATTATCTATACTAATAAAAGGGTAATATGCTAATTAAGACCAGGAGACCTTCCAGACATCCTTCCGGGCAAAGCCATGGTGGCGGGGCCAAGGCAGAGGTGGTTAGGGGTGATCAGGCCAAGGAGGGGAAGGCAGTTGGGGCAATCAGGATGGCAGGGGGGGAAGTTGGGGGCAAACAGAAGGGCAGGCAGAGTTGTTAGGGGCAATCAGGCAGGCAGGCAGGTGAGTGGTTAGGAGCCAGCGGTCCCAGATTTCAAGAGGGATGTCCAACTGCCGGTTTAGGCCTGATCCCCTGACATCCCTCAATGGATCCCAGATTGGAGAGGGTACAGGCTGGGCTGAGGGACACCCCACCCCCATTCACAAATTTCATGCATGGGGCCACTAGTATTAGAAATAAACTGATAACAAGTAAGGAGAAAAGAGAGGGCAGGAGAGTGTAGGACAAGTGGCTAGAAAATCCGGTGAGAACTAGGTCACTGTGGGACAGAGGGCTTTCCCCTGAGTGTGCTGTGGAGGGTTTTAAATGGAGGCAAGACAGGGTCAAACTTTTAATTGGAAACAATATTCTCAAAGTGTGGCTGGGAATCATCAGCATCGATGTCACCAGGGAGCTGACTACCCCTGCTGACTCTCAGACCCTCCCCACACCTCCTGAGCTGGAATCTATCTTTTAACATGATTCCCAAGTGGCTGGGCTGCTGTATCACAGGAAAGGGACCGCCAGAGTGAGTCTGCCTCAGGCACGTGTGGGTTCTTGGCTTCGTGTGGGAAACACT
Organism: Murina feae; assembly: GCA_004026665.1. Classification (NCBI taxonomy): domain Eukaryota; kingdom Metazoa; phylum Chordata; class Mammalia; order Chiroptera; family Vespertilionidae; genus Murina; species Murina feae. Next base: position 47,837 of record PVJC01001921.1, read on the forward strand.
TCACAGCATGAGTCCAGGTGATTTTGAGGAGACAGTGAAACAAAGGAAGGGCTTGGGGTAGAAGAAGCAACAGGAGAAAGCCTAGGGGTGCTCTGCTTTGGCCCTAGAAACATTATAGGAAAGAAGTGAGTCAAGGCAGGGCTGCTCTGGCTCATTGAAAAGTCAGAAAAAAGGGGACCTTGGAGACTGGCTCAGGGGTGAGCCCAGGATGAGTTGCCACTGCCCTTTGCTCCCCTGGTTGCACGTCTCCTGGGGGCCCTCAGAGTTTAGGAGGGAAAGGGGAAGATGCATGCTGGGAAAAAAGGCCTGCTCCAGGGAGAGCCCTCGCTGGGTCTTTGTCTTGAGGGCTCTTATCTGTTTTCTAAAGACGGGGATTTTAGGGGCGATCTTAGGGGAGGATCTAATAGAATGTTCATCAGCTTTATGCCCTTGTGCCAAAATGAGATTTATTCCCTTAACTTCATCTGTCCTAGGGTGTGGTTGGCACAAATGGCATTGATTGTATTTCTGTTATCTATCTCCCTGAGTAGGCTGATTTGAGCTATTTAGCCTCTGATGGGGGAGAAGTGTAAACCATTTACTATTGTGTCCTTGGTTAGGGGAGATAGGCCTTTACTGGGTGGCTGTAAACGGATTCTTCCGGGACCCCGGGGAAACCAGAGTGTCTTGCTAAAACCCTTTCCTGGCTCTCTGTGCTACTCAGGATAAATCACAACAGCTCTGGTCACTGAGACATACTTGGAGCAGGTACTCTGAAAGCGCTTTATTAGCACCACCCATTTCATCTTCACCGCGATATTGTGACGTAGGAAGGGGTCTCATTTTACAGGCGAGAACACTAAGGCTCCGAGAAAAGAGCAGCCTGCTTGGTGCCTGTGCTGCCAGCGGCCGCTGGGATTTGCCTTTGGACCTGACTCTAGAACCTTCATTCTCTACCTTATTGCTGTCTCCCCAGCCCCTGCCTGGCATTCAGGTTCCTCTCCAGCATCAGTGCCTTCGCTTTTCAACACAGTCCTCAAACCCTGGCCAGCCCGGATGACTTGCTGGCCCCTTAGAGGTGACACGCGTTCTTCGCTGTTCCTTCCACTGTGACGGGGAGTCTAACTTTCCCCCTTTTGTGCCTGGGCTGAAAGAGTAACTGGTTTGCCCGATAGACTGTGGTGAACCTGGCATTTCTGGACTTTGAGTCCAGGTCATAAGAAGCCTTGCCGCTTCCACTGCGGCCTCTCGAACATTCTGCCTGGGAACCCTGAGTTGCAATGTGAGAAGGCTCCACTGAAGACTCCACATGCTGTCCCTCCCCGGGCTGCCCAGCTGAGCGCAGCCTTTCCGCCGCCCCCACCAAGAGACCAGACAGGTTAGCGAAGCCATGTTGGACCAGAACAGCAGCTGGCTGACCCCACCCCACCTTCCTGACCTGCAGATATAATGTAATAGAACGGCTGTTAATTGAAGTCATTAAGTCTTGGGATAGGCTGCTAGGCAGCAGTAGATAACAGGAATGCTGGCTCACATCCCCCATCCCCACCCCAACCACGGGGAACCTCGTTGCTCATCTCCCACCTTGAGCAATTCGCTTCTCAACCTGACTACCCTTTCATGCTGATGCCTTTTCATCAGTCACACGCTTGTCAGATGACAAACAAAGGAGAGAGCTGTGAATATGAGTCAGTTTGCCGCTGCTAAAATCTCAGGATATTGTGCTGTGAATATTTTCGTGGGGTTTTTTTGCTTTTGCTGCTGCTTATAATTGTTGTGAAGTTTTCACTTTGTACTGAACATTTCCTTTCCTTTTTGTTAAATTGTCATTTCATGTCCTTCTTGCGTTTAAGTGTTCATTTATAGATTCAACAGTACAACAGACATGTACCGACTATGTGAAAGGTTGAAACAGGGAATCATTTGGGGGCCATTCAATATACATTATTTCTAATGGGAAAAGATGATTCCGTTTTCGAACAGAATTAAGTTCGAGAAATGAGGTTTCACTGTACTTTTGTTAAAATTGCCCAAAACTTCTGTGGGTACAGAAACCACAAACTGATAAGCAGAGAAAAGGAAAGAGGACGAAGTAACTGAAAGCTTGGGGCCAGTACCCCTCCCTCCACGGGCCTCTTCCCCCAACAGCTTCACCCAACGCCTGCTGGGAAGTTTGCTGCCTGGGTGTGCCCTGGCACTGACCCCTACCCCTCATGCCTGGGGCTGGCCTTCACAGACCCTCAGCTGGAAGTTCTTGAACACTTACGGAAACAAGATGAAACACAGAAAACCCCAAATCCAGATGGGCAATGATGTGGGGAGACATCCTGCAAGGGGGGACCTCAGGAGCCTGCCTGCTCCCGGTAGGAGGGCGATATTCCAAGGCCTTCCCTGGGCTTGGCCAGTTGCCGGCTCCGTCAGCACTGGGCCTTGTGGGAAACACTTGGGGTCATGTATCTGCCAGCCCAGGCCAGAGACCTGGCTCTCCTGGCTGGCACCCTGCGTGCAGCCTATCTGCAGAGACAGGAGGAGTTGTCGCAGTTGTTGGTCCCCAGCTTGGTGTTACAGATGTGCTGTTACAGCAGGTGGGAGCCATCATGCCCACCTGCTGGCATGCTTGTTGGTGCCCATTTGCAGGCTGATGATGAATGGCCAATGGGTGGCAGGATATGGTTCCTGGGTCACACAGATGTCTTCTCATGCTGTAGGCTGTCATGCCTGACTGGCTGGCACACTGTTGGTGCCCACCTGGAGCTCAGCGACGCACTGGCCCGCCTTCGTGGTGGTGTCATCAAAGTCCCACCGCTGCTTCTCTGAGTACTTGATGCTCATGTCCACGCCGCTCTGCAGAGCCAGATGAGACATCTGCACCTGCTTTGCGTTTCCCTCCCAAGGTCCCGACCTCGAACAGTCCACGGAGTTTGTGCCATAGCTGACCATGGTCTGGATGAAGTTAGAGAGGGCTACCAGCTGGCGCCAGGTTGTATGGAGCAGTTGATGATGGGGGCTGAGTTGGGTGGGAGCTCATTCACGAGTGAGCATAGGATAATTCCAGCCTTCAAACCCTTCTGGAAGTTGGGACCCACAGACAGGCCCGTGAGTCCCTCCATCCAGCTGCGGAGCTCCACCTCCTCCTGGGGATCATGTTGGGACAGGAGTCCATTCTTGACCTCGGCTGAAAGCCCGTAAGAGAACCTCTTATTGAACCACATGGAGCTCAGCTACAGTGTGATGACTTGGCATGTGTGTGCATTGCAGAAGGATTCCCCCATCGAGTTAACCCATCACCTCACATTTCTACCTCTTTTGGGAGGGGGTAAAAACACGTCTGTTCTGCTCTTAGCAAATTTTAATTATACCATAGTGTTATCGACCAACTGTAGTCACCATGTTGTACGTGAGATCCTCAGATCTTATCCATTCGATAAATAAGTCCTTTATTCAACTCTCCTCAATTACTCAGTTTGAGTTCCGGCCAGGACCCTGGGTGACACAGGCTGGTCTTGAACTTCTCCCCGCCAGTACACAGTGGGCCAATATCTACAGAGTTGGAGGGGGAATGGAGAGAGATGCTTTCCAATGCATCATCCACACAGCCTCATTCACATGTGAAGACAGGAGAGATGATTCTCAAATGCACAGGAATACTAACTCTCACATATCCTTCCTGAAAGAAATCTAGTGTCATCATCTGCGTATCGGAGAGTCATGTCCCTTGTCTAACGGTGGCGGTTAGGTAGATGGTCTCAAAGATAAGACAGGGTCAGACGATCCCTCATCTTCAGTCCTGACCCAGGCCTGGTGGAGAGCAGGAACTTGTTATGTGTTGCTGGGATGAAGGGATGTAATTGGGGCAATTCAGGATGAGAAGCCCTCACCTGAGCGTGACCTGTGCCCGGTCCCATGCAGGGCTCAGGCTGCGATGGGTTACGGGAGGACAAGTCAATGCATAAGGAAAAGGATGTTACGACACCAGCAAAGTAATCCATCCCCACCCCACACACTCATCCAAAGTATGTGCCACAGTAACAGCCACTGCTTCTCAAGTTGGTCACCATGAGGAGGGATTTGCATAATCTCATCTCGTCCTCCCAGCAGCCCTGTGAGGCACCGTGATCAGCGCCATTCGCTGGCGAAGAAACCAAGGCTCAAAGAGGTCACAGCTAGTGAGAGATGGAGCAGGAATGTGGGTGTAAGCCAGACCTCAGCGCCTGTGCTCTTGACCTCTGTCAATATCCAGGAGAAAGCAAGGAAGGTCGGATAGCGGCCAGGTCTGTGGGCAGAGCCCCGAGCAGGCACGCACCCCTGAGTTTGCACCACCTGAAGGTGGGTCACTTCCTTCACTCAGCACACAGCTCCCTAGGCTGGCTCTGCACCAGGCACTGAGGATGTGGAGAAAAGCCCGCTCTCCAGCTGGTTTGCTCCTGGTGTAGCAAGACAAGGGTCAGCAAGTATGTCTTCCTCCTTGGTTCTGCTGCTTTCCTCTGCAAACCTCCCGGCAAGTGGGTGGGAAATCAAGGGTTGCAAACGCAAATGCTGACAGAGTAGGCATGGAATGCAGACAGTTTGGAGTCTGTGACCTGGGACAAGTTCTCTGAGCCTCGAATTCCTCATCTGTTGAGTGGGGATAACACATATAATACCAAGCTCATAGGATAACACATAGACATACCTAATTCATAGGATAATTCACATAGACATACCTAATTCATGGGATAATTCACATAGACATACCTAATTCATAGGATAACCCACGTATATACCTAGCTTAGGGATAACCCACATCCAAACCTAGCTCATGGGATAACCTATATATGTATATGTGGTCTAGATTTTTCCCCTGGCCTTGTGCACTCCAGAATAACTAAGGTCTCTGCTGATTCTGATCTTCTAGGATAGCTGAATAGAAAAAAGACAAGGGAGGGATGTCAAATTTATCAGACAGGCCTAGGAGCAGTTGCACACAACACAAAATCCTATATAATAAAACCCTAATGTGCAAATTGACCGCATGGCAGAACTATGACGCACACTGACCACCAGGGGGCGGACGCTCAAAGCAAGAGCTGTCCCCTGGTGCTCAGCCAGAAGCTGGGGTCATGGCTGGCAGTGCAGTGGCAGTGGCGGGCCTCACCCACCTCCACTGCAGGCGGGCAGTAAGGAGTGAGGGGTCCTGGACTGTGAGAGCCCCAGACTATGAGAGGCATGTCTGATTGCCAGCTTAGGCCCGATCCCACTCCCCAACCGCATCCCCCAACCCCACCCCATGCATGAATCTCGTGCACTGGGCTTCTAGTCCTAAAGTAACAGTAGCAACAAAGAGAGAGAGAGAGAGAGAGAGAGAGAGAGAGAGAGAGAGAGAGAGAGAGAGAGAGAAGTTTATTTCTCTGTCATGCAAAAGAAGTCCAGAGGTGGGCAATGTATGACTAGTATAGCAACTCCATAAATATGGCTCCTTCCATCTCTCTGCTCTGCCATCCCTCATATGTGTCCCTTACCCTCACTGCACAGTACAGCTGCTGGAGCACTGGCCATCACATCAACTGCCCAGAGAGCAGAGTAGAAGAAGAGTTGTCTTCCTCTCCTCCTCCTCCTCCCCTTTCTTTTTAGCTTTTTCCTTTTAAAGATTCTTCCCAATTTCCTCACAACAAATTCCACTTAAATAGTCACATGGCCACACCTAATTACAAAGGAGACTGGGAAATGCCTCGAGGCTGGAAGGCAAGGGAGCTAGCTTTTTGGGGTTTTTGTTTTTGTGTTTTTAGCTGGATAGAGGAAGTGAATAGGAGATATTGGAAGGCAACTAGCCATTTCTGCCACATCGAACAGCCTGGCTTGTGAGAAGGGTGTGTGGATGGTGGAGGGATGTCACAGGCAGCCAGACTCTGCCATTCACCTCTCTTCTGCCTCGTAACTTTCTGACTAAGAAATGAAGAGAACGAGACAGAAAGATGCCACCCAAATATAACAGTGATAGCAACAACTTCCTAAGGACCTGTCTATTCCAGGCCCTGAGCTGAGCCTTGGGTGAGTGTTATCTCCGATTTCCTTCTTCTGGCCTCTTGCATGAGTGAACCTGTGGGGCTGGGGGCGGGGTCATGTCCTGCCTGTGCCAGCTGTCCCCAGGTAGGTAACCAACCAGCCCTTCCATTTCAGTCCTGCCTCGAACTCAGTCTTGGGAGGTTCCTGGCCTCTCCAATCCCTGAGTCTTTCTAAGGATCTTAAATTGTGGATCTGATGGCTCCCTCTGAACATTCAATTTATTGGGTTTCTTTCTTTAAAAACAAACAAAAAAAATTGTATTGATTTCAGAGAGAAAGGGAGAGAGAGGAGAGACAGAAACATCAATGATGAGAGAGAATCATTGATCGGCTGCCACCTGCAGGTCCCAGTGAGGGTTGAACCTGCAGACTGGGCATGTGCCCTGACCGAGAATCAAACCAGGAATCGAACAGTGACCTCCTGGTTCATAGGTCAATGCTCAACCACTGAGCCACAATGGCTGGGCAATTTCTTAGGTTTTTTTAAAATCAGTCCCTACTCACCATCTGCTTTCCAGCTTCAGAATTTGGTTGACTCCTTTTATATGCTGTTATTTCTTCACATATTCTCTTTGTCCCGGTAGATAGATGTGCATTAAAAAAAAATGCCTCTATATCATTTTATTGGAATCTCAGAGAACAGTGGAGATAAATCAGTGTGTTCAGGCCATGTTTAACCGGCAGCTCCCACCTGGGTCCTGGACTGAGGGAGGCCGGGAGCCCTCAGCGGTTATGTGGATTATAGGGCATTCACATCCTGACCCCTCCTTCCTCACCCAGCTCGGGAGCCCCTGGGACCCTCAACACACGGGCTGTGTCTCCTTCTCGGAGCCCAGGCATGTTTCTCTCCCGCCTCCTTGGTCCAGCCTCCCTCAGAGTTCTCTGCACCCAGGCAGGACTGGCCAAGCCTGTGGCAGGTCAATATGAGTCCCTGGTGTGGATCATTCTTGAGAAGTCAGGTCTCCCACGTGGGGCTTTAAGAGTTAAAATTTAAAGTTGAGGATGAGAGCCAGACATTTCTAACTTGGAATCTCAGAGTAAATTTCCCTGTATGGCGCTATTCAACCGTGTTTACAATGGAGTCCAAAGTCAACGCGCAAGGGCAAAGCCTCATGGGGTTGGTTGCCCTTGTCCTAGCAAACCCCTTCAGCAGGCCCCTGGCTTTAAGCAGGTGCCGGGCTGGACACAAATGCCCTGCCACTCGGTGAAAGGACACAGCCAGCTTCTCCTCCTGTGTCTTGGTCAGGTGCCTGCAGGAGATGCTGACGTTGAGAACAACGTACTTCTTCAGATCCTGGATCCTGATCCTCAGTTGGCTGGGGGCTCACCATGCTCACGGGGAGAGGCACACGGTCCCTGGTTTCTAGGCTGCCTGCCATTCCGGTGTGGTGGGGTGAGGAGCTTGCGGGGGTGCAGGACTTTCCGGGCAACACTGTTGTCGGGAATAGCTCCAGGGGTTCAGCAACCTTGGTTCTTGGGTTCTGGCTGGGAAAGAATTCAGGGCCAAGACTCAAACTGTAAGAGAACTTTTATTTAGAAAATCACAGAAGAGGAAGAAGCAATTCATAGAAGAAATGAGCTTAGGAAACAAGTTACAGAGGCCAAGGAGGGGCCCTTGGAGCTTAGAAGTGAGGAAGGTGAAGGTGACTCCTCTGGGGGGAGGAAGGGGGCAGGAAAGGCTGGGCCCTCTGCTCTAAGGGTTTTTAGGGCAGAGATTTTAGGGGAGGGCCCAGAGGAGGATCTCAATAAAATATTCAGCCACTTCCCAGGTGTGTCCTTTCCACTTTAAGTCTCCACTGATTGGTTGGCCGGTGCCTGGGCAGGGGTCATTATCCAATGCGCTGGTCCTGAGTCAGCCTTGGGCTTGCTTGTCTGGTTTTGCTGCTCTTCTGGGCCTGGAGCTGAAATATAACAGAGGCCTAGATGTTTTCTCTAGGGAGGAAAAGTTAGGGGGTCCATGACCAGCTAGGGGAGGAAAGGGCACCCTGAGGGTGAGGTCTCACCCTACCATTGTCCTTTGCTAGGCACCCAGGGCTTTCTTGCTTTGCTCATGTCTGTCTAACTGCCTTTCCACAAAACCAGGATAGTTCCAGCGAAACCAGGCTGGTCACCCTAGGAGAGGGCTTGTCACAACAGGCTGGCTTCTCCCATATCCTCCTGGGCATGTCCATGTTGCAAAGGCAGCTTAAAATGGTAATTCTGTGCTGTTTAACCTACACCCTACCACCCCACTTCATTTAACAAGGTTCCTGGGTCTGAACTCCAGCTCCAACACCCACAAACCAGGAAGCAAGTCACTTCACCTCCTTCTGCCTCTGTTTCCTCACCTATAAAATGGGAGGAAGAATAAGAAGTTCTACCCCATAGGTTTATTGTAAGAACCGAGTGAGTTAACAGATGTAAAGCATTTAGAATATATTCAGGCTACAATCCCTTACCTAAAATCCCGATGTCTTGGGATCCCCCATGAGATGTGGGATTTTGAGAGTTTGGGGGTTTTAGAAAGCAAATGCCTTAGCCTATATAATAAAAGGCTAATATGCAAGTCAACTGAATGTTGGAACGACTGGTCGCTATGACATGCACTGACCACCAGGGGGCAGATGCTCAATGCAGGAGTTGTCCCCTGGTGGTTAGTGTGCTCTCACAGGGGGAGTGAGCTCAGCAAGAAGCCAGGCTCACATCTGGAGAGCACAGCAGCGATTGGCGGGAGCCTCTCCTGCCTCCGCAGCAACACTAGGGATGTCTGACTGCCAGCTTAGACCCACTCCCTGTGGACATCCCCTGAGGATTCCTGGACTGCAAGAGGGCACAGGCTGGGCTAAGGGCCGCACTATCCCCGGAGTGCACAAATTTCATGCACTGGACCTCTAGTGTTAAATAACAGCTGTGGGGTCTGGGTTAGCTTCCCAGTAACTAGACTCATATTTATGCAGAGATTAATGTCTGAATATTCAGACATCTGTTCAAGTTAGGTTTCGGCCACCAAAGGAGTTCCAGTGCTAAACTGAGATTATTTTGTCCAGAATGTTCTGGCCTCAAGTGCGGGGCAGTGTGTGGACATGTGTGAGGGTTGGCTGTTATTGTCACTTCTTGCACATCTAGTGCAACTGCCATGGAGTCACTCCTGGGAGAGTTACGTTTGTTGAAGCTGCAGGCAGTAAACAAGGGAGGGTTAGGGCGGAAGCAGCAGCAGGAGAGCCTAGACGGAGCTGCTTTGGCTCACTGGGAAGTCAGAGAAAAGGGGGCCTCGGACACAGGATCAGGGGGTGAACCTGGGATGAGCTGCTGCTGCCCATTGCTTCCCTGGTTGCACGTCTCATGGGGACCCCTACAGTTTAGGAGATGCTGGCCTGGGTGTGCTTCTGGGAGGGAGAAGCACCTGGAATCATTTCTTTTTCTTTTTTTATTATGTTTTTATTATTGATTTTAGGAAGAAAGGGGGGAGCATCTATGTGAGAGGATCACATTGATTGGCTGCCTCCTGCACAGCCCCTCCTGGGGATCGAGTGCTGACCTGGAATCGAGCTGGTGACCTCTCGGTGCGAGGGACAGAGCTCAACCAACTGAGCCACACAGGCAGGGCTGGAATCACTTCTTAGGGACAACTCAGAACTTTGGTGCCCGAGGCCCCTGTGGTTTCGGGGAATTCTCTGGTGGGGCCTTTCGGCACCAGCAGCTCTGAACAGCCTTTGAAGACTGAGGAGACATCCTCCTGACCCTTTCGATGTGGTGATTGTGGGGGAGGGGTGATGGTGAGGGAGGTCGTGGCTGGGAGTGGTTGGGAGAGGGGTGGTTGCAAATTCAGTCTCCAAGAGTCTCTCCTAGTCCCAGCTGGGGAGCCAGCAGCCCCCAGTGGGCGAGGGGGACAAGCTGTGGAGAAGGGTGAGCAAGCCCGGTTCCTGGCAGAGTTGGTTGGGTGCCAGGTAGTGGTCTGGTCTGGGCAGATGAGACGGTGGAGCCAAAGAGGGGTTTGTGGCCCCTGGGGGGCCCCTGGGAGTCCACAACCATCCTGCACTTGCAGAAAGGAGTGCAGGCGGGAGGGAGTCGGGATGCCTCCTTGGCTGGGGCCGTGTGTTCTGAGCCCTCCAGGAAAGGCACGGTGGCTGCTGGAGATAAGGAGTCAGCTGGCTGTGAGAGGGGAGGCGCCCTGAAGCCCAGCCACAGGGAAAGGGCTCCACTCTCATCTCAAACCTGGGTCCACACCTCAGAGTTCCCTCCAGCCCTCCCGCAGGGATCTTCCTGGTGCAGTGACCTCATCATGGGATTATCTTGCAAGTACATTTCTTTCAGGAGTTGATTGTCTGGGAGGGGAACTTGGTTCCTGGCTTTGTTTTGTTTTTAGCTGAATTTTGTAATCAAGGACATGGACCTTTCCGGAGAGGGAGAGCGAGGAGGACCAGGGCCAGCCTCGGGAGGGAGGGAGCCTTAGGTTGCCTGTTGGGCACTTCTAAGCCTTATGCAAACTGTGGAACCCAAGAGAAGGCATGGCCTCCCCCTCCTCTGCTGTTCACCCTTTCACCATTAGGGTACCCCCTTTTTTTTTTTAAAGAATAGAAAACCAACATCAATGGGCCTGACCAGGAATCGAACTGCAACCTCTTGATTCATAGGTCAATGCTCAACCACTGAGCCATACCAGCTGGGCAAGGCACCTGATTTTTTAAAAACTCACCTTGGAGCAAAAATGGTAGGTAATTACTATTATCATTTTAAAAATAAATCAATCACGATTATACCTACTCTTTTGTCAGATCGGCAAAACATACATTTTTTGGTGTGCTGTAGAATTTTAGTAGCTTATGTGTGCCATGAGATGAAAAAGGTTGAAAATCACTCATCTAAATTATACAAATTTTTACTAGGTTTATCAATTTTGGAACTTTCTCATCACCCCTCAAAAGAAAGTCTGTACCCATTAGTAGTCCTTCACTGGCCCCTCTGCCAATTGCCCCCGCCCAGCACATGGCAATCGCCTACTTGCTTCTGCCTCTATGGACTTGCCAATTCTGGACAAGCCATGGAGTGGAATAGAGTCAAGTTGGAATTCGTACAAAGTCATTTGTAACTGGCTTGTTTCACTTATATGATTTCAAACTCCATCCATGTTGTGGCAGGAATTAGTGCTTTATTCCTTTTTTATTGCCATGTAATACTACACTGTGTGAACACACCACTTTAATACATTCCTTCATCAATCAGTGGGCATTTGGGTTGTTTCCACCTTTTGGTTCTTATGAATAAACTGCTGCGAACATTTGTGTATAGACATATAGTTTTGTTTTTCTTGGGTCTGTATCAAGGAGTGGAATTGCTGGGTCACATGATAACTCTGGTTTTAACCTTTTGAGGAACTGCCGGCCTGTTTTCCAAAGCCTCTCACCACCTGACCATCCACCAGCAGTGCATGAGGACCCCCACTCTCCACGTCCTCCCCAGCACTGGGGCTGCCTGCAGCGTGTTTCACTGCAATTCTGAGTTGCATTTCCTTGATGTCTAACTTTATATTTTCCAACGGAATCACTTTACATCCAGGGACAGATAAATCCTCGGACACCCCATCTCCAATATGAAACATTAACTTGTCCCAAAGAAAGAAGACAACCTCACGTTTTGTAAAGTGACTTTTCCATAAACAAATTAACTATTTCCCAGTTTGGGGGCATCGAGAAGTTTCCAGTCTTGTTCTAACGTCTCTAATAAACTGGTTGTCACATGGAAAATGCCCATGATGAGTGAACAAAAACAGAATAAAAAGATGCTCAGTTTAGTCATTTAATGTGAAAAAAATGTATTTGTTAACCCATCCAACTGTGTTCCGAGCACTGCCTGTGCTAAGCCCTTGCTAGCTTACTTCTGGACGAAGAGTGGAAGGAGTCTGGATGGGGTGACAGATACCCCACCTTTCCTACCTCTGAGTCTCAGATTCTCTGGATCATTGTTATGTTGCCTTGGCAATGATAAAACCAAGGGGAAGGAGGAAATTTATTGATCTAAGGATGACAGAAGAAACTTTTCTTGAGCCAAATCCTCAAATCTATCATTTCATGGAATCTTCACACAACCTCTGGGTGGGCAATATAATAATAGCTAATATTATGGCAAGTAGTGTGTGTCTGGCACTGGTCCACCAGTAAGATACCATTACTGTTCCCCTTTTACAGATGAGGAAACTGGACTAGGTGAGGAGATGCCCTTCTGTTTTAGTGGTCTGTCTTTCCGTGTTACTCACACACATGCAGAGCCATATGTTATTACACTCAGGTCCACATCTGCACTCTTGGACACACACGGGACTGTACATGTCACAGCCAGACACATGTGCACTCATACAGGACCGCTCACTTCCACACACACGGGAACATGTGTGTCCACATGGGCTGCATGCAGATACATACCCATGTGCACACAGGCCATTTACTTTAGAACATACATGTAGGAAAGCAGTGCAGATAAAGGGGAAAGTTCAACTCTTGCCTCTTCCTTGCACCTGCAAAGCACCATTGGTTGCTGGCAGGTGTGTATAGGACTGGGTGGGGCATGGACAGGTGGCTATAGGCTCAAAGGGCCGGGATGACCTTGCACTAAAACTTGAGGGCCACCCACTACCTTCCAAATGAGGCAACAGCAACTAAAGGCCTCATCTGCTGGGCAAATCCCCAGCCAGAGGCGTGAACTGAGCACCCTTAGCACGCCCAACTCTGTGGCAGGGGCACTAGGGCTGTTCAAAAGAAGGCAGACCCAGGCCATCCAGAGGTCCCAGGAGGGTGTGAAGATTCATACCCTGTGACCTCTTGAGGAGGCAGAATGGCATACTGGTCAACCGCAAGCGTTTTAGCGACAGACAGATGAGAATCCTGATTCTACCATGTAGTCTGTGTGATTCAGGCAAGTTAGTCAACTGATTGATGCCTCAGTTTTCCCATCTGTAAAATGGGGAAAGTTCTAACACCTATCTCTTAGGGTTGCTGCTTAACAAGTACTACATAAGTATGTATTTGTAAAATAAGCTGCTTTAGGCCAAGGGGGTGTGGGGAAGTGGGGAGGAGGGACAAACCCTGAGTAGAAAGAACTTTCTCAGGACTCTGGTCCTGCATCCCACTAGCTGGGTCACCTTGGACAAGTCACACAAGCTCTCTGAACCTCAGTTCCTCGTTTGTAGACTTCGTACAAATCGTTCTTCATCACTACAGAAGTATCTCTTAAGGACCTACTATGTGCCAGCCATTGTCCCGGGCATGGAGACTACAGCAGTGAGTAAACCAGAGAGACCCTGCTTGCGTGGGGCCCGGAGTCAGAGGAGGGATGAAATTATGCTTCTGGTACATGGGGTGCCCAATTAATGGTCCTCTATTTGTTCCTTTTCTACAAGAGTCAAAGCATCAGTATTATGGGGGGAAGGGGGGAGTCTTCTATCACCCAGAATACCACCACTCCTAACAACACTACTAGCTTCATTTTTGCCAATCTCATAAGCCAGTGCAGGGCCTGGCTCACGGGAAGATGCTCAACAACACATTTTGACTAATCAGTACGTTGCAGTTTCGATCAGCAGAAAAAGGCTAATTGCACTTTAGCATATTCACTCGACGGAAAGCAACACAGCCATCGTGGCCTCCCTTCTGCACCCAGGGCTTTCCCTTCTTTGTGACCAGTAACATTTCCACCTGAGGCTCAGAGAGGTCAGGTCGCTCGCCAAAGGTTGCACAGACAGGAATGCAGAGAACTAGCTCCAGAAGTCAGCTCTTCTAGTCACTCTTTTGGGCTGTGGGACGCGCCCAGGGATGAACGGTGGGGCTTTGGCACGATGACCTGGCTGTGTCTATCCATCGCAGCCTGCTCTCACCCCTGACAGCCAGGCTCAGGAACAAAGGATACCTACCAGGCTCTTGGCTCACCTTGATGGGGTCTCTTTGGAATCCCAGCCACCCCTCATTCTTACCCTGGGAACCTAGGGAAGCCTGCTTCTCTCCAGGGGGCAAAGCACTGGAGGTCGTTTGTGATGTCTGGTGCCCTCTAGTGGGCAAAAAGAGAAGACCCTCTAGATCCTCGGGGAGCTGGGAGCCAGGATTGGAGTCAGCTACTCCCGCTGCTAATGCGGGTTGCCCCCAGGAGCACTTGCACGTGCGAGCACTTTCACACCTGCTCTAGTGTGATTCCCACAATACGTCTGTCGAGGTAGGAATGTTGTTACACTTGACAAACATAATCTGGGAGACCTGGGAAACGACCTTCCATGGCGGAGCCAGGAGTCAGCCCCTGCGCTCAGAGGAGGAAGCCAGCATCATCAGGAAGGCCTCTTGTGCAGGAGCCAGCCTGCACGTTGGAGGCAGAGGTGGACTGGCCCTGAGGCTGATGAAGCTCAGGGCACTTCCCTTGCAAGTCCCTGTCCAAGACCTGGAGGGACTCTCAATGCAATCACGTGGGCACATGTTTTATGAAATCTACAAGTTAAGACATTTTAGTTGCAGTGGTTAAGATCACCGTCTCTACTTCAGTGTCTAGAACAGCGTCTTCAGACAGTGGGGGACGAATATGTAGTAACAAATAAATGATGTGTTTAATAAACCGTGTTAAATGAAAGGTGACGGAGAAATGTAAGGGTGAAGGGGCACGCAGGGCAAGCTGAGGAAGGGGAGGACTTGGATGAGTGCTTCTTACGCAGCCCAGGAGTGCCCACCACGGACACAGATGGGCCATTCTCGTCTGTGTGAGAAGTCGGGGCTTACTTGGCAGGCCCTGGGCAGCTACGGGAGGTTTTAGGGCAGAGGAAAGATCTAATCTAATAAAAGAGTAATATGCAAATTAACAATCACTCTGAGACACCTAAGCCACACCCACCAGCCAAGCCACACCTGCCAACCAATCAGAGTGACTGTATGCAAATGAACCCAGCCAAGATGGCAGCTGGCAGCCACGGAGCTAGAGCAAATAAGAGGCTTCCGTTGTACCAGCGATGGAGGAAACTGCCTGCCTAGGCCGGCCAGGCCTCTGCTCAAGGCAACAATGTTTCAATTATAGAAGCCATGGAGCTGAAGCAAACAGGAGGCTTCATTGCCTGCCTAGGCCTCCGCTCAAGGCAACAAAGTTTCAATTATAGAAGATAAATAAACCCCAGAAACCTGATTCCAGCCAGCCTCCCTGGGATGTTGGGTCAATGGGAGCTGTGGGCCACCTGAAAACGGCCCTCAGCCCCTCACCCAGGCTGGCCAGGCACACCAGCAGGGTAGACATCCCCCAAGGGGTCCCAGACTGCGAGAGGGCACAGGCCGGGCTGAGGGACTACCCGAGTGCATACATTTTTGTGCACCGGACCCCTAGTTATAGCATAATTGTCAATTAAGCAAGAGTTGAATGTCAGATCGGAGGACAGGGCCCAATGGCCGTGTACCAGGCGGACTCAGATAAAACTGCCCTCACTCAGCACTGCCACAGAGCTGGGGTTCAGGTGATGTGATCACATGGGTGCCTTCCACTGGGGTGCCCTTTGGGGAGAAATGACTTCAGAAAGCACCTGCCAGGGTGTCTGCAGGTCCCTGGGAGGGAGAGTCCAGGCTGGGAGGGTCCAAATGCCTCGGTCGATATTCATCCTGGATTCGCTCAACACTCTGTGTGCTCAGCCCACTGTGGGGAGAGGTTGGGGCCCTGCCCAGGTGAGGCAGGGGGTCATACAAGTGTGAGGTCCTAGGCATTGCAGCACATCCCAGTCCCTTGCTGTGAAGGGCCGTGGCTAGTCCCCAGGAGAGGAAAGTGAAGCTGGCGAGGCAGTGGTGAGCCCATGAACACCCAGCTGCCCCCTTTACTAGGCTGCCAGCCAGCCGTTCCCTCTCTTCCCCGAGTCCAGCACACCCCGGCTACCATTTATTTAACACTTGTTTTGTGCTATGACCACTGCTAAGCACCTTTATGTCTTTTCCTCATTATTCCTCCAGCAACCCCGTGAGTGAGAAGAATGGCTACTATTTTTATTTTACAGATGAGGGCGTGGAGAGCCCAGAGAGGTGGAGTTACTTACCTGAGGTCACAGAGCAGCAAATGGTAGAAGTGATATTAAACCCAAATGCCACAGGCACCCTGAGTCCCCAGCTGTCCAGCCTCCTCTTCTGGCCCAAGTCTGAGAGGAGAAGCTCAGCCTGGCCAGCAGAGGGAGGTATGGCCTCAGAGGTAAGTCCTGCTTCCCACAAGGTCCTCGCTGCTGGGAACAGCCAGCTCTCACTAGGGCATGATTTGAACTATCTGGCCTCAGTCCCAGGTCCTGGTGGGGTTGGGGCCCATGGAGAGGTGTGGGGGACCTGTGTCAAATGCACAACAAGCAGGCACTTTGTAATCCCTCACATGGGCAGTGAGGTGGGTGAGGGCGAGGCATTGCTGGCGGGCTTAAATCCTGTGGCATCAGCACCTGTGGAAGGCTGCCTGGTGATGCCTATCAGAATTACAAGCACACAGGCTGCAACAAAAACGCATAGTCCACTCACCAAAAGCCTGTGCGAGACCTGCTCCGTTTCATACGAAAGCCACAGCCACACGTGGCTGCTGAGCACCTGAGATGTGCTATCAGCGTGCAACACACACCGGGTTTTGTTAGTGTGTGTGTGTGGGGGGGGGGGGGGGGGAGGCAAAATAACTCCTTAGTAACCTTTCATATCGATGATGTGTTGACATAGTATTTTTGGTTGATCCAGTTACATAATGGTAAAAGTTCTACATTTTTTACGTTTTAAAATGTGTCTGCTGGGAAAATTTAAATTACATATGCGGCTTGATTTGCGGCTTGTCTGACACTATTTATGGTGGTAAAACACATCAGTTGATCACGTTAACCACGCCTGACTCTATGGAGCAGTAGCATTAAGTCCACCCACTTCGCTGTGCCTCCACCATGCTCCATCCCCAGAACTTCCTCCTCACCCCAAACGGGGGGTCTGTACCCATCCAACCAGAGCCCCATCCCCTCCTCCTCCCGGGCCCTGCTAACCACCTTCTGCTTCTGTCTCTTGTCGTGCTCAGGCTGTCAAAAAGCCCCGCTTCCCTCGCCAGGAAGGCTGGGAAATGCAGACTAGCTGTGTGCCAGGAAGCAGAGGAAAGGGTTGCCAGTCTCTGCCACTCTGGCCCTGTCCCCTGCTGATGCCTGTGTAGGCAGGCACACACCTACTGTGCGCTCAGCCCACAGGGCAGCTCAGTGAGAGAGCAAGGACCTTGCGGCAGAGGCCCTGATTCACTTACACTTTCGTGTTCTCTTCTGTAAAATGGGGATACGAACAACAATCACTTCCTGTTGGTGTGGTGGTGGTGGACGCGTCTGACTTCGTAAAGATATGGATGACACCATCCCTGCCCTCAGAGTGTTAATAACTGGGGGAAACAAGAACGTAAGACGCGCGCCCCGCCCCAGGTAGACTGTAAGGACAGGGGCAGTGATCAGAGGCGCTGCTCCAGGAGAGGGCCAGCTGCTGAGCAGAATTGGAACAGACCCGGGAGCTAGTGTGGCATGGCCGGGAGAAGAAACAGCACGTGCAAAAGGGTGGGTTGCAGGGTCCTGTACCCCAGTATTTAAAGCAGAAATCCCCACAGTGTGGGCTGTGGGCTGAGCTGGGAGCGGACACACACTTACATGCGTGTTCCCTGGCAAAATGGATTTGAAAAAGAAAAGAAAAAGAATGAGAGACTGAGCCTGGCCAGTGTGGCTCAGTGGTTGATTGTCGACCCATGAACCAGGAAGTGGAGGTTTAATTCCTGGTCGAGGCACAGGCTCAGTCCCTGGTGAGGGGCATGTAGGAGGCAGATGATCAATGTTCTCTCTCTCACTCTCCCTTCCTCTCTCTGAAAGCAATAAAAATGTTTTTTAATAATAAAAAGAAGGAACTCTTACCTTAAAAAAAAAAAAAAAAAGAATGAGAGATTTAAAACAGTTTGTTGGGGAGAAAAGTATTTCAGGCTCGAGACAAGCATCCCTGCAGCCTCTGGCTCCCTTCCCACCTGTTCCCGAGCCCTGATGCAAGGCTGGCTGGGAAAAGGTACTTCTCCTGGGGTGGAAGGTATGTACCAGTATTTCTTCAAGCTGCTGGCTTGAGACTAAAGCCTACCCCATTCTTGCCTGGGTGCCAAACTCTGCATGAGGCTTAAATATACCACAACCTTAGCCATGTTAATGTTTTCAATGCTCCTTGAATTCTTCCCTCAAGATACATTCTGTTATTGTCCCCATTTCCCAGATAAGTAAACTGAGGATCAGAGAGGTTACCTGGCTTGCCCACGGCCACACAGCCAGGCAAGGTTGAATCTGACTGATTTCACTGCTTTATCTGGGGTCTGGGGTGTAGACAGAGCAGGCAAAGAAGAATGTTCCAGAGAATATGAGGTTTAGGGTGAAAGGCACAGTGGTTCCCTGGCTTGGCTCAGAAGTCAGACTTTGGGGTTGTTTGTTACAGCAGCATGACATAGCTTGTACTGATTGATACGAATTATGAAGGACTAAGCTACATGTCCTTAAAAAGGTTATGGCTTACCATCTTCCTTTTAGAAGTGGCATTTAAATTTTTTTTAATTTTGGAAAAATACGCATAACATAAAATTTACCATCTTAACATTTTTAAATGTGCAGTTCAGTGGCATTAGGACATTCACATCATTGTGTACCATCACGATCAACCATCCACAGAACTTTTTTCATCTTGCTGAATGGAAACCCTGTGCCCATTAGACTGCTCTAGGTCCCTCTCATAATCACGCGGCTTATTTCACTCAGCGCAATGTCCTCGAGGTGCATCCATGTTGTAGCATGTGCTAGACTTCCCTTCCTTTTTAGTCTGAGTAATACTCCATGGTACACACACAAGCATCACATGTTGCTTATCCTGTCATCCACCCATGGACATGGGCTGCTTCCACCTTTGGGCTGCCATGAATGTGAGTGTGCACATACCCAGGGTGGCATTTTTACACGAAGTCGTTGGCGGGAGAGACCTTGCCCAAGAAGCCAGGACCCTGGACTCCAGGCGGGACCACCCACTCCCATGCAGTGTTGGGCACACCACTTTCTGCACCTGATCCGCACTCTCCTCCTGCCACTGCCTGCTTCACTGCAGTGCGATGAGGCCGAGGGAGGCTCGGATATGAAGCCACGGGGAATTGTTATTGTTATTACTCAGTGGGGTGAGGGCAATGATTTCCCAAAGGCATGAGTCACTCCTGGTGAAATTCCAGGCATCGGGAGAGGCAGTTCTGGGCAGCAGAGACCAGATTCCACGCAGAGCAGTGTCCCTGACCCTGAGCCCCGGGGAGCCACACCCTGTCCCTTGGGCCACTGGCTGCTGTGAGGAAGGAGTCAGTGAATATCACAGGCATAGGGGTCATTAGGGTAGAGCCCGCAGTCCCATTGCTCACACAATTGTCAAGGAGGCCAGAAAGGGCGATGCACTGGCCTAGGGTCACACAGCCAGAGAGCAGCGGAAGCTGGACTAGAATTTAAAACTCTGGACTCCCAGCCCTGCACCCACTGCCTCCTGCGTGGCTCCAATTCTAGGAAGAGGGTATCAATATGGGGTGGGAGAATCTGGAAACCCAAATGGCCTCCAGGTGAAATGGAACTGGCCTCTTCAGCATCTCATGAAGACCGACCCAGGAACCTTTCAGCTCAGAGCCCTCTATACTTTACAAGATCTTGAGGCTCCTGGTGACAATAATAATTCTCCTATGAACCGAGCCCTTTCTAAGGTGCAGGCTGATTGCTGATACGTCACATTGTCTGGCCACATTTCATCCCTCCTGCGAGTAGGATCCAGTGTCATCCCCTTCAGCAGCCCCAAACCTTACTACCTCAGCGCCATTATCAGGGTCACCAAATGAGCAGAGGCTGGAGCTAGATTCGAGCCCAGGGCAGGGTGGCTGTGGACTCTGTCTACTGAAGCACAAAGATCTGCTGCTCCTACTGAATTCTGTTACAACTCCGTGAGGTAGAGACGGGGGAAACAATTGTGCCCACTGCGCAGGTAGAAACACTGAGACTGGGAGCAGACTAGTGTCTTGCTGGCAAGGGGAGGAGTCAGGGCTCGGGCCCATCCTGCCAGGGCAGATTTCTGTCCAATACTTCTACTCGGGGAAGAGACAGCTTCTTGGAGATGTGGGGTGGAGAAGGGTGCTGACAGAATATAGATGCAGTTCCCCCTCCATCAGTGATAACCAGGGCAGCCATCACTTCAGGAGCCCTCGCCGGGTTCCAGGTCCTCGCCTTGACACTCTATGTTCCTTATTTCACTTCCTCTTTGCCTGTGTTCAAGGAATTGATTTCCCTCCCCTTTTAATTTCCTTTTTTGCAGATTGAAGCACGTCGGTGCAGGTAGGTGAGCTCACCTGTCCCACTGGCCAGGCTGGGAAGTTGTGGAATTGAGATGCTGAAAGCCTGGGCTCTTATCAACCATGCAAACTTCCCTCTCCAAGGAGAGGAGGGAGAAGCAGCGTGGACCGCCCTGCCAGCAGGCCCCAGGGCCCGGGCTCCTGGGATCCCCTGTGCTAGGAGTTCCAGACACATGCTTCTAAGAACCAGATTCCCTGGGAGAGGGGCGGGGGGAGGAGGAGCCACCGTATGTTATGAGTCAAGTGTTGCCCGATTGTCTGCTGTCCATAGGATGAGGCATGGGGTGGTCCAGGGGGCTGAGCACAAAGGCCCTAGGGGGCCAGCGGGGCTGGTGACCACACTGACAGCTGTCTCCCTAAGCCCCATCTTCCTGTGGCCTCAGCTCCAGCTCCAGCCCCAAGCCCATTGCTCACTCCCCTGCCTGCCCTTGTCCTTCTCTACAGCTGCCCGTGCTCTGGTATTGGGGGGACAGGGAGGACAAAGTGCTCAGGTAGAACCTCTTCTCCAGCCCTTAAGCCATTCCAAGTTCTCCAGTCCCCTTGATGAGCGTTCAGGGCTGCGGGTGTGTATTGGCTGGGTTACGTCTTGTCAGCTGCGGTAACAAGTAACTCCAAGATGTCAGTGGCTTTACACCCAGGTGATGGTTCTTTCTCACGTCACAGGACAGGACGCTTTGGCGGGGGCGGGGGGGGGGGGGAGGGCTCTTCTCTGGGCAGCTTTTTAGGGACTGAGACTCTGTCTGTCCTGTGACTCTGCCCTCCTTGTCCTCAGAGTCCGCTCCATGCAGCAGGCAGACAGAGAGCAGGCACTGTGGGCAGGAGGCTTTCATAGGTCAGACCCGAAAATGGTGCAATTCGTTTTGCTCGCATCTAATTGGCCAGAACTCAGTCACGTGGCCACATCTACCTGCAAAGGAGGCTGGGACCTGCAGCCTCGCTGTGTGCCCAGAAAGAGGACTGGTGAGCACTAGCTGCCCTCCACAAGAAGGTGACCTCGTCGGGCCCAGGAGACAGAAAGTCGGCTGGGAGGGTCTGAGCAGAGCCTGCCCGGTGGAAAGAGCTGTGCAGGGAGATATCCCCTTCCCCTCTACGAGGTTGTGTGACGATGTGATGTCTGAAACTGGCAGCTACCTGGAGACCACGAGGTGGCCCAGCCCGAGGCCTGAAGCGGCACACGGAGGATGCTGAGCACGATCTGGGTTCTGGAGGGCATCACGGAGCCTCTGAACTCACCGACTCTGGAACCACCCATCTCCAGGTTTCTTGACCACAAAGGCCCTTACAGTTGACGTGAGGAGTGTCGGGGTATTCTGCTACTTGCAGCCTGAAACCTCCAGACTGGCTGGCCCTCAGGAACTGAAGCTGAAAGCAGCCGGTGAGCCTGCCCTGTGCTATTGGCAGGAGGGGCGGGGGAAGAAGGTGACCGAGGCGACTCCTGCATGGGATGAGCCCCTGGGTGCCAAGACCTTTCGATGTGAGAAGCTGTGGCTGTCAGAGTCTCCCGTCCGTTTCCTCAGCCCCCACCTACGACCGCAGGACACCCAGACTCTGGGAATCGGAGGTCGCCTGTGTCCCCCTTGTTTTCTGTTCCCCATCCAGAGACCTAGGTCAGGGAACATCTACTGACTTAGGGAAGGGGTGTTTCAGTAAAAGCAGAAAACAAGTTTTTAGGTTCCAAAAGTCCTGTTTCCTTCCAAAATAAACCATTCCGGAAGGGACTTGGGGCATATTAATTCCTAGTGAGTCAGAGAAAGGCGTGAGTCGATGCTTTTCTGACCCCTGCTGTACACATTCGGGTGGCGGCTGCCCCAGCAGCCAGAATCTGGAGTCAGGAGACGCGGAGCAGGGCTGTGGCTGACCTCAGGTGCAGCAGGAGGGCCTGAGAAGCAAGGTTCCGGGGTGGCTGTTACTGCACCTAACCTGCCCACCCTGACGGATGCACGTCTCTCCCTTCCCCTCTCTCCTTCCTCCCAAATAACAAGGCTGGGAAGAGAGCTGAGAACAAGCTATGAGTGAACATATTTTTAATTCTGTGGGTCGATGTGACCCCACGAGCTTTGAAGAATCCCAAAGCAGAAGGTGGTGGGGAGGACTCCAGAGATGAAACGGTCGCACGATGTGTACGAGCCAGGAGAGCCCGAGACAACCTCACACTCAGGGGGGAAGTGTGTGTGTGTGTGTGTGTGTGTGTGTATGTGGGTGTATGTGTGTGTATGTGTGTGTGTGTGATGGGGAAGACAACCAGACTGGTCAAGATGACTTTTCTTCCTAGGTAGGAGGTGGAGTTTGTGCTAAAAATGAATTCAGCATCGAGTGCCTTCTCTGAGCATCTGAACTTAGAACGAAAGGAGTCCCTGCCACACGGAATTCTAAGATCTCACAGTCCCCAGGATCTTGGATTCGGGGCTTTTGCCAAGACTCTTCGTGGGCAGGAGGTTGGGCGTGGACCCTGGGGCCGCCCAGTCCAGAAACCAGGAGATCCGAGCCCCACTTTCAGTGTCACTCTCCCAGGGAGGCCTTCCCCGACCACGGGGTTTAAAGGGGAGCCCCCATCACCTGGCATCTGTGATGCCTCTTCTCTGTCTTTCTCCGAAGTACTGAGCATCAGCTCATATACTCATCTGTGCAGTGCCTGCTCCCCCACTTGTAAGTTTGCAAAGGGAGGGATTCCTTCCTTCCATCCATCCTTCTTTCCTTCCTTCCTCCTCCCCCTCTCTCTCCCCTTGCCCTCTTTCCACTCTCCATTTCTTCCTCCTCCCTCTCTCCCTCTTCCTCTCTCCCCTCCCTCTCTCCCCTCTCCCTCTCTCCTTCCTTCTTCCCTTCCTTCCTTCCTTCTTCCCTTCCTTCCTTCCTTTCTTCCTTCCGTCCTTCCTTCCTTCCTTTCATTTATAAAATATTTCAAACATACAGAAAAGCATAGAAAACACATAATGAACAACCACTTGCCATTTGCCCATCTCCTTGATTTAACAGCTGTTAAGGATTTACTATATGTGCTTCGTTTTGTTTTCTAAAGTAAACAATATCCGTCACAATCTTCCTCTTTAAAAACTTGAAGGTAGGGAGTTTTGTCTCTTTGCTCAGTGCCTTGCTGCTCACCACCTGGAAGTTGGTAGGCCTTCAACAAATAGCCTTTGAGTGAATGGGTCTCACTGAATCCTCATGGCAACCTTATGCAGTAGATGTTATTATCCCCATTTCACAGAACAGGAAACCGAGGCACACCAAGGTGAAGTAACTTGCCCAAGGCGGCGGTGAAAGGGGAATCTGATCTGGAGCCCAATGCATGCACTGCACTAGGCCCCTAATCCATCTTTCCACCTGTCCCATCCAGACACCACCCCCAGAGGAGGGCCAGCGGAGGAGGAGGGTCCCACGGGCTGGCCAGAGCAAGTCGCCCCCATCTGGGCAGCAGGGTGGTCCCCACAGAGACTGGGCGCTCTCGCCTGCCCTGGGTGGAGACAGAACGCCGATTCCCAGACGGGTGACCTTTGGGGCTTGTTATGACTAGAGATTCCTTCTGGGGAACGTGATGGCTGATGCCAGAAGCCTGGGTCCCTAGACTTAACCCCCAGGAATGTAGGGAGAAATGACCAGACCTCCGCCCTGCAGGCCAGTTCTCCCAGCCACCTGCGTCAACCAGAGAGGAGGCGGTCCCGGGTGCTGGGCCTTCTAGGGAGGTGGATGGGGACCTTCCACCCCAGGCTGGAGGCAGCGCCTCAGAGTAGAAACAGCTCCAGCCTTCAAAGCCAGAGACCTGGCGTCTGCCTCTTCTCTCCTAGCCGTGTGACATGGGACAGGTCACAGGTGCCAACCCGGTGAGGCCCCCATTTCACACCTATCATACAGGGGTAATTATTACACCAACCTCAGAGCAGATCTGGGACTAAGGTACAGCCAGCCAGGTGCCCAGGGCACAGCATTTAAGGAGGCGCTGGCTCCCAGGTGCCATCCCTGCCCTTGCAGGAGCCCCAGGGTGAGCGCCTGCTTAAATGACCACCCTGCCACCTCACTGCGCGCCCCAGTCCCAGTCCTGCTCCTCGGGGTGTCCTGGGAAGGAAACGAGCTGTTCCGTGCAAACACGTAAGCACAGGGCCTAGTCCAGGCTGAGTGCTCACTCTGAGAAATACTGTCGTGGCTGCTACTATTCTCACGGACTGCTGTTCACACACAGGCTGGGCCCTGACTCCGGGCCCCTCAGTGGCCCCCATCACTTCCTCCACCTGTGCGCACTGCACCCTTGCCAGTCTTTGTCCCCTTCTCCCAGTATCTAATGACCATGAACTTCATGACGTCCCCTGCCCTAAAGCTCCTGTTCTCTGTTGCTGCATTGAAACTGCGGTTGCTAATATTTACCACGTGTTTTCGCTGCGCCGGGCACTGTGCTAGGCGTTGCACGCCAGCTCCCATTTAGCCTTGACCTTGACCCTATGAGGAGGGAGCTATGATGGTGCCCATTTTGCAAATGAGGAGAGTGAGGCACTGAAACATTGAGTAACTTGTCCAAGGATGTGCTGTTAGGGAGGACTGGGGGCGAGGCGGCAGACCATCGGGGTCCAACCCGTAACCCACGAGATGGAGCCCCGAGCACCCGGCCTCCCGCCTTTTGCCGTCCTTTGCCCAAGGGGTGCGGACAGATGGCTCCAGGCAGGGGCCCCGGTGCTCATTTAGGCAGACGGGCTTCCCTGAGCTGTGTCAGGTCCAGGCACTGGGGACGGGGGACGGCTTGGAGCCCTCTGCACAGTCCCAGGCCACAGCGAGTGGCCTCGGAGCCCTCCCCCGGCTGCCGGTGGCTTCTGCCCTCCGGCTGTGACACGGCGTTTCGTGCAAATGCATCGGCCGTTGCTCTGAACCAGCGCTGCGCTCCGGGCTTCACGTTCAAGAACTCCATCGGCCCTCACAATAGCCCTCTCACTTACTACGGTGTCTGCGTTATGAAGGAGGGCACCTCAAGGCCAGGGTCACAGGCCACAAGGCCCATGTCCAAGACCTGGGCTCCCACTTGCCGGAACCCCAGGTGTCTGTGAGGGCCTCGTGGGCCCCTGAGCCCAGGCACTGCTACCTTGTGGGTCCCCTCCCACTGCTGGCAGCCGCTGTGGCCAAAATGGGCTGAACCCAAAAGGAGGTCATTGCAGGGGCTGGGGTGGGAGGGGAAGGCATGTGTCTGGGCTCTAAAGATTCTAAGTCTGGCTGCTCCTTGCCCAGGCCCTGCACCCTGAACACACACACACACACACACACATACACACACGCACACTGCTTTAGACGAAGGAGAAAGCAGGGCGGGTAAGCTTTGCTTTGGAGGGAGATAGCTCATCCCCAGTAATGACGCTGAGGCTTGTTATTCGTTGACGCTAGTTTCTTCCCGGCCTCCTACCTCCTTCCTCTGAGTGCATCTTCCGTCCAGGCCACCAGAGTGGGTGCGTATCTGGCCACGTGTAGGCTCTGCTTGGACTGCTCCGGGGCTCCTGCCCCACAGGACAGTCTAAACCGTTTCTGGGCATCCAAGGCTGTTTGCAGACGCCCCTCAGCCTTGCCTCCTGTGCTCCCACCATCACACACCTCAGCCCTGCACCTCACGGTCTTAGCTGTTCCACACACAGGTTGTGCTGCAGACCAGTGCAGGGGGCTGCCCTTGCCTCTTTGCCTTCCCTCGGCAGGTCCCTCTGCCTCCGATGTTCTTCTTCCCCAAGATCCTTCTGGATCTTCTCAGGCTGGGCTGGACACTCTGCACCTCCAAGGCTGAGGGTGGCTGTGCAAGTAGCTTAGTGTTAAAAACGCAGGCTCTGAACTGGGACAGGTGTGGGCTCCAGCCCAACCCTGCCACTTCTCAGCAACAGGACCAGGGGCTGGCCTGCGGGAGCCTGTTTGCTTCTCTGAACACAGAGAGAAGGAAAGGACGGCTGCACTGGGGGCCTGAGGGATGGAAGGAGTTCACGCCACACAGTGCCTGCTGGGAGCCTGCAGCCCCGCCCGGGCTCAGGTGCTCACATACTTGCTCTACGCCAGGTCTAAACACCCTCTCGGCCTTGGGCTCTAGGCTGGGCTCTGGGGTAGAGCAGAGAAGGAGCGCGTGTGGCCCTAGAGACTGGACAGGCAGACGTTCACCCATCAGTGGTCACTGTGACCACAGTTGGCGGGATCACCCCCGACCTCCAGTGTGTGCCGGGAACCTTGACTTTGAAGCTCCCGGGGGCAGAATCTAAACCTACTGTATCGCCGAAGCTCAGCTCCTCAGTCGTAGCCTGGATGCCCAGTTGAAAACATTTCTGTAATGAACACTTAAGACACAGTATGTGCTAATACGTAATTCTAAGTACATTGCAAATGTGCCATCATTTAGTTATATCAATATCCCTGTGAAATGCATGCTAGTATCCCCATCCCCATTTTGAAGATGGGGAAACTGAGGAACAGAAAGCTTCAGCAGATTTCCCCGAGTTGTATAGCCAGTGGGGGACATAGTCAGGACTTGAACCCAGGCTACCTGGCCCCAGACTCCACATGACCCAATGCCTCTGCTGAGGGATGCCACTTTCCAGGGGTGTCCAGCAGGGGCTTGGTCCTCTGGTTCAGGGAGGCCCAGGCCTGGCATGAAGACCTTGCCCCTCTACAATGCCCCTGGCCTTGGCCTCCTCATCTCTCCACCCCCAGGTGGGCCCGGAGAACAACAAGGCCCAGCTGCAGCTGTGGATGGCCCTGCCAAGCTGGCACTCTGAGGCCCGGGTGCCTCAGGGGATCCCAGCCCAGCAGCTGGGCCGGCTCCAGGGCCAGCATTTACGTCAACACCCAGAGAGCCAGCCTCTCGTGGTGAGTCCCTGGGCCGCTGGCCTCGTGGGCAGAGGTTTGGCTGACCCCGCACGGTTTCCTCTAACACGGCCACTTCCACCCCCTCTGCCCGGCTTGGCTTCCAGGAATGAAGTGTTTTTCTGGGGTTGGTGGGGCTGGGGAGGTGGGTCCCTGGCCCACTTGCCCCACGTGGGCTCCTGAAAGCTGGTCTAGGAGCCCCTCAGCCCATGTGCCTACCTGGTAAACTGCCTCTCAGGGGACCGGGAAGGGCTCTGAGCCCAGAGGGAGGGTGTGGCTGGAACCTACCCTGTTGTTCCTTTCTGAGAGGCTGAGGGGTGAGCGAAAGGACTGGAGACAGAGCCAGACAGCTTGGAGATGGAAGGGGACATCTCAGCTGTGGCTGTCACTTCTTCCCCACTCAAGGCAAGTGGCTGCAGGGCCGTGGGGGAGACTGAGGAAATACCAATCACGGAGAGTGTACCATCTCCTGAATGCAACGAGGCCCCAGCCATTTAACTCCCATAGTCACCTGGCTTGAAACCGAGGCCCAGAGAGGTTCAGTGACTTGCCCAAGGTCACACAGTGAGTAACAGATGTGACTGAGTCTCTCCCCTCCCTTTGACCCACTTCTATCTTACTGTCAGGACCCCTTTTCAGGCCAGCACCAAAGGGTCATATAGCACAGTGGGTAAGAGAAGCGACTCAGGGCCCAGATGCTGGGTTCAAATCCCAGCTCTGCCTCCTTTTGGTCATGTGACTTCAGGCAAGCAGTTTAATTTCGTGGTGCCTCTACTGGCCCATCTGCTAAACAAGGATAACAATGATACAACACTTAGGGGATTGCTGTCAGGGTTAAACACACACGTGGCACATGGTAAGCCCTCCATGAATGCTGGTTATTTCTAGTCTCTCGCCAGCCTTCCCACCGGACAGCTGGGGGGGCACAGGCCCAGAGATGGAGGCAAAAACCTACTGGGTCTTGCCTGGGGCAGAGCACAGCTTTAGCCCATCCCTCCTAAGGTGCCACTGAGAGGCTGTGATGTGTCAGCTGTCACTGGACTCGGCTTCCTCTAGGAGGAGGGAGGCCCTGCAGAGGAAAGGGGAAGACGAGGCCCTGAAGGGCAGTGTCAGGGCAGAGAGAAGAGGAATGAGTAACGCACTGCACCCC
Organism: Murina feae; assembly: GCA_004026665.1. Classification (NCBI taxonomy): domain Eukaryota; kingdom Metazoa; phylum Chordata; class Mammalia; order Chiroptera; family Vespertilionidae; genus Murina; species Murina feae. Next base: position 76,166 of record PVJC01001921.1, read on the forward strand.
CTCCCCTCACCCGCATCTCAGTCTCTCCTCCTGAGGGGTGAGGAGTGAGGGCATTTGGACTCTTGGACTCAAAGAGGCTCCCTAGGGCCTCGGATGGGAGGGAACCAGAGCTGCTCCCCCCCACCTCCTGCCCGCCTCACCCTGAATAATTTCCTTTGGGCCTTTTTAAATATTAGAGTTTCATATGGGATTTTTTTCTAAACAAAGGTTTGCTGTCTTGAGAGGGGGGCTGTGGGACAGTGAGGAAATGCGGCTCCCCGCCTCCCACTCGGGACCCTGAGCCCCAAGCTGACGACTGGCCAGTGACTCACTCCCTTCTCAGCATTTCCTCCCATGACTGGGGGCCCCACAGGGGCGGCCCCTGAGCAGGGTCCCCTAACCAGTGCCCCCCCAACACACACAGGGACTGGGAACAATTAACTCCCTCCTCAGGCCAGACCAGATGTTCACGTGGGTCTTGGTTTTGCTGACCACATGTGACTCAGGGACTCCCTCAGAGCTGGAAGGGTCCCAAGGGGCCACAGGGGTCAACCCTGTCATGTCACAGCGGGGGGGTGGGGGGACTGAGCCCAGAGCGGCGAGGTGACTTGCCTAAGGTCACTCGGAGGTAGAGGGGGAAAGGAAGCTGGCATCCTGATGCCTGATCCGGAGCTCTTCTGCATCTCCAGAGAGTCCCTGGCTGTCCTAAGGCCTCTATCCTATCCCACCCCCAACTAACACAGTCAGGGCTCTGCAGCCTCGTCTCACCCCACCTCCGACCTGGCTCTCCAGGCTTCATCAGACTCAGCTACTCAGAGCTCCCCAAGCAGCTCCTGCTCTCCTGCTTCAGTCCTCTCTGTGCCTGCTTTGGGGTGTGTGTGTGTGTGTGTGTGTGTGTGTGTGTGTGTGTGTGTGTTAAGGTTACTGGGTTATTATAACAAATGTATGTGCCTTTGAACAGCAATATAACATATAGATGCCTATGTCTGTTCCTCCGTTTTAACTGCCTTCTCACCTGGACGACTCCTAGTCTTGCTTCAAGACTCAACTCAGATGTCGTCTCCTCCAATAAGACTTCCAAAGCCACCTCTCCCACCTCCCAGGCTGGGTTAGGTCTTCTTCTGTCACCACCATCAGCACTTGGTACTTGCCACTACCTGTGAAGTAGTCAGCTTCGCCTTTCTCTATTCTTCCCTCTAGTCTGTGAGCTCATTGTGGGAAGAGTCCTTATTTTTGATTCTTCATCTAATAGTAGGGCATGGCCCGCTGCATTCAGTGTGTGTTGAATGAAAGTATGGATGTATGGATATGTGGATGGAATGGGTGGGTGGATGGATAGGTAGATCAATAGATGAATCAATGAATGAATGCATGGACAAACACAAGGATCAATTGTGGGTTGACAGACCAATGGATGGATGGATTAGATAGACAATGGCATCTGTAGGGACTCCAATAGTGACTGGACATCCTGACCGACAGAGGGGCTCCTGGCTGGGAAGGCAGTAACCTGAGCTGTCATTCCCCTCCTCCATCTCTGCTCAGGTACCTGGTCCCTCTTGACCAGCTGATTGCAACTCCATGAGGTAATTAGTCCGACATCAGAGAGTCTGCAGGAGCCCCTCTGCCTTAACTTTCAGGAACTCTGCATTCCTGGGGGACCTCCCTCTGTGCTTCCCTCTGGGTCAGAGCTGCCTCCAGAAATGCCTCCAGGCACAGAAGCAGAGATCCCTAGAGCCCAGAGGCCTTCGAAAATATGGCAGTCATCCCTCTCCCGTTCTATAGATGAGGAAACTGAAGCCAAGCAAGGCCGTGGAACTTGCCTAAGAATGTACAGCAATAAATCTGGGATTAGACCTTGGGTCCTCCAATCATTCATTCATTCATTCATTCATGTGACAAATATGTATCTGGCACCTAACAAATGCCAGGTTCAGTGCCTTTTTCCTGGCACACAAGGTCTGTAAATAATCCCTCATGCCAATTTCAAAGCCTTTTCCATGTCCCATTATGACTTCCTCCGACTCCCCAGGAGACTTATCTATGCCTTGCCAGCTGCACCCTTGGCACAGCCCCTGTGCCAACCCCCTTACCCAGAAATTAAGGACAACTTCATTGCCAGGAACTTCCAGCTCACACTGGTATGTGCAGCCGTGTGCAGAGTTGGTCACATGTGTGTGCTGAGAGCTCTACATGTCACTCTCCCTCAGTGGGGTCCGTGTTGGTCCCTGCACACGGAACCTTGTCAGTTCAGACTGAAGCCAAGTGTTAACCTGTTCAAGCCCCATAAGAGTCCTGGGGTGGGAGGGGGAGCTCATCATGGCACCTGGGATCACAAGGCCAGGAGCAGAGGTCTGAGCTCCTGCCCAGACTGGGGAATGTGTGGAAGAAGAGGCCATAGGTGGGTCCCTGGGGGCTGGATACTTGCAGGCCAGATGAGCAGGCAGCAATCCATCCCCACTATTAGCCCCTCCCAATGTGGCCCCAGGCAGGGCAGAGCAGAGGCAACCAGTCTTGGAGAGAGGGAGTCTCCTGTTCAGGGGCAGGAGTCCAGCCCGGGGCAAGCCATGGCCATTGCTGTGCCCCTTCCATGGCCCTTCCTGAAAGGGCGTGACCTCGCTGAAGATGAGGATTTATTGGAGGGGCCAACATAAGGTTCAGCTGCTCCTAAGAGAAAACCTCCTGAGAACAAGGCAATGAACCAAAGAGGAAAAGAAGAATGTGGAAGAGCAACAGAACCAAAAGCTGTTTTTAGCACAAAATGCACACGAGACAGCCTCCTCATAAAACTGATCAGGACACAGGAGAAAGGATGGAACACAGTAAAATACAGAGTAAAAAAGGAGAAGGACATGGACTTAACAGGGATTAAGAATAATTTAAAACTATTGCAAACAGTTACGTGCTTATACATTTGAAAGCTTAGGGAAAATGGATAAATTTATAGAAAGTTATAAAATGACAAAAGATTGGCCCAGGAAGAAATAGAGAATTTAACTAGGTCAATCAGCATTAAAACTGAAATGGTAGTCAAGCCCTCCGACTCCCCCCACCCTCCCCCAGCACCCAAAATCAGACCCAGATGTTCTCATAGGTGAGTCCTGCTAAATTTTTAAGAAATAGTTAATGTCTATCATATACACGCAGGTGAAAAAATGATGCCACCCTGGCTTGTTTTATGAGGCAGGCGTCATCATGATTGCAAAGCCTGGATAAGACAATTAATAAAGGAAAATTATAAGTCCGTTTTACTTATGAACATAGGATGACAAAACATTAAACTAAATACTAACCAAATGAACAGTGTGTTAACATACTGATACTATCTCACCATCAGGAAGGGTTTATCTCAGAAATGCATCGATGTAAGAAAATCCAGCAGTATAATTCACTACATCAGTACATCAAAGGAAAAATCCAATGCTCATATCAATTGGGAAATCACTTGCTAAAATAGTTAGATATTTATGATTTTTTAAAAATCCTGAACTAGGAACACAAGAAAATTCCCTAATTTGGTTGAGATTTAAGATTTAAAAAAGCACCAAAAAATCTTCAGCCCAGCTGGTGTGGCTCAGGGGCTGAGCGTCACCCTGTGAACCAGGAGGTCACGGTTCAATTCCTGGTCATTGGCACCAGTGGAAGAATGTGGAAGAGCAACAGACCCAAGAGCTGTGGGCTTCATCCCTAGTGCAGGAGGCAGCCGATCAATGACTCTCTCTCATCGCTGATGTTTCCAGCTCTCTCTCCCTCTCCCTTCCTCTCTGAAATCAATAAAAGATATATTTATATTTTTTAAAAAGATTAAAAAAAAACATATGGAGAAACTCTGTATGCATGTCAGGATCAGGAACAAACCAGGAATGCTCATTATCCTGCTATTGCCTAATAGAGAGAGTCAGATATCAGGGCTAAAGCTATAAGGAAAGAACATAATACCTTGGCTGGTTTGGCTCAGTGGATAGAGTGTTGGCCTTCGGACGGAAAGGTCCTGGGTTTGATTCCAATCAAGGGCACATGCCTGGGTTGCAAGCTTGATCCCCAGTAGGGGCCTTGGAGGCAGCCCATCAATGATTCTCTCTCATCATTGATGCTCTCTCTCTCTCTCTCTCTCTCTCCCACTCTCCCTTCCTCTCTGAAATCAATAAAAAATATATTAGAAAATAAAAATGAACGTAAGAGGTGTGAGTATTCAGGGAAGAGATTAGGCTGCCATTGTTTGCAGATGGCATGAGCATCTACCTTGAAAAACGGACAAATAAGCTGACCAAGTATTACAACAAATAAGAAAGTTCAGCCAAGTTGCCAGATATATGAGCAATGAAAAATTATAACTTTTATACCAGTAATAATCAGAAAAACTCCAAATAATGGTGGCTTACGCAAGAGGTTATACACACATATATTATGTACATAGAGAGGATAATATGTTATGCAAATATCCTTACACTAGTCTTATGTTATTATAGATATGATATATGTTACTATTTTTTAATCATGTGAATGGAACCCATGGGCTGAGCCCGGGGTGTGCATGCAGCTCCAGGTGGCATCAGCTCCTCCTTTATTCTCCTCTTCCCTCCTCTGCACACGAGGAGCCTCCTCAAGGCACCTCATGGCCCAAGATGGCGGTCAAACTTTGCCATCCCATCTGCTTTACCGACTGGAAGCAAGGAGTGGCGGCGGCGGGACAAAAGGAAGGCCCTTCTTTTCAAGGAGCCTTCCCAGATCCCGCACACACTTCTGCTTGTATCTCCTTACTAGCACCCGGCCACATGGCCATGCCTCGCTGCAGAGCTGCAGCTGCGGGCATTGCTGTCCCAAACAACATCAGGGTTCAGTTATGGAGGAAAGAGGGGAGAAAGGATTTTGGCTGGGGCACCCATCAGGCTCTGCCACAGATCCCGATTTCCAAAGAGGAAAGCGAGGCCCAGAGAGGTGAGGAAACTCACACCCCCACGAGCACACGAGGGCAGGCTTAGGGTTCTCACCTGAATGAGTCTGGATCTTCCCATGGGACAGGTGTCCCCTCTCAATGGCACGCCCGGCCATGGAGCACTGACCCTGCTCGCTCCTAGCCCTGTGTGAGTCAGGGTCTGCTTTGGGTTTCTCTGTCCCCACCAGTGTCACCCCTGTGAGCTCACTAGTGCCGGGCAGCTTATTCCCCCACCTCTCCAGCATCCATCACAGGGTGTGGCAGGCTGTGACATGCAAGGAGCAGGACAATCTGCATGGCTGGAACGGACTTCATCCTTTCAACTTCATCCACTTTCTCGTGACTTTTACGCTGTGCCCTGACCTAGGTGTGCTTCATGAGTTTCACTCCTCAGATGCATGTCCTAGCTCTGAAACTGCTCGGCCTGGCCCAGGTCTGAGACCATGCAGGCCACCTCAGAACAAAGAAGACAGAGCAACCGAGGGCCAGAGAAGCCAAACTAAGTGTCCCAGATCCCAAGATACTTGTGGCAAAGAATATGTCACATGCCCCTCACTCTGGTTCCTCTTCTGGGCACCTCAGAAAGACCACATTTCCTAGCCCCCCTTGCAGTTAAGTTGAGGACATGTGACTATTTCTGCTTAATACAATATAAGCCTAAGGGATGAACGTCACTTGTGGTCTGAGGTGGCGAAGGGCCAGTGTGTTTTCTCCATTCTTCTCCAAGGTGACCTTGAACACCCCTGGTGTAGACCAGTGATTCACCAACTGTAATGTGTGAACCGGTCACTTGGGGGTCTTATTAAAATGAAGTTTTGAATTGTTTCAAACAAGCAACCAGGTGGTGCCTGCCTTGGAGCAGACAGCTGAGTAGGGAAGACTCAGGGGGTGCGGCTCCAAGCCAGAGAGGACCTGCCCGGCTTCATTGGGCCATTCGTGGACAAAAGGAAGCCTTCGTTGGGCTAAACCACTGAGACTTGGGGGTTTATTTGTGGCCTAAGCACGGCTTAATGTACCCCAATGAATACGTTAGACTAGGACATTGTTGTTTAGTCATTCCACCACTATTTATTGAGTTCCTACCATGAACTCGTTTTGTGCCCTGGACATCTTAGTCTTAAGAAAGCACTTACCCTCAGGGTCTGCAAGTGCCAGGTCGGGATCTGAGAGTGAGAGCGCCTGGCACTCAGCTCCCTGGGTGCCCTGTTATCCCTCCCAGCTCCAGCGCTGTACGTCTGTGGCGGAGCCAGGATTTGAAGCCGGGACCCTTGACTTGAGTCTGAGTTTGTTTCCAGCAACGCAAAGGGCAGCTGTGCTCAGTCTAGGGTCTTACTTGGGGGACAGTAGCAGCAGCCGAAAGACTGATGGGTTCCCAGGAACGTCCGCGGCTGGGGGGCCTGCACCACATGCCGGCAGGCAGCAAAGTGGCAGCTCCAGCTGCAGTCCTTCCACACGTCACACTGACAGCCACAGGCCTCCTAAATGGCCACGCACGGGGCCTCCCACTGTCCACACGCGCCCACCCTCAGTTACCAGGGAGAATAAGTTCCAAGCAAAAATCCACACTCTGATGCAGAGGCCGCTCCGGGCTGGCGGCAACACTTCAGCTCACCTCCTGTCACTCTCCTGGGCAGCTGGCCCTGCTCAGTGCCTCACTGTCAGCCAGCGAGCACTTCCTGTTACTAATGTTGTTGGCATCACTGATCAATGTGCCTCTTTCCTGCTCACACCTCCTTTCTCGCCCATCTTCTTCCTCACCCCCAAGAGAGAAGTGCTTCAAAACTGTTCCTCCCAGGAAAAGCTAATCAATAGCGATAGAAGTCAGAAGTACTGTGCTTCTTGGGGGGCAGAAGTGCACTCTCAGAAGGGGCATGAGGAACCTTCTGGAAATGTACCTCAAGCTGGGTGGTGATTACAGCGTTGACGTGTACATGTGTGAGGAGTCATCTAGCTGTACACTTTATATATATATATATATATATATATATATATATATATATATATATATATCAGAGAGGAAGGGAGAGAGATAGAAAGAAACATCAAACATCAATGATGAGCGAGAATCATTGATTGGTTGCCTCCTGCCTACTGGCGGGCAGGTGGGGATCAAGCCCACAACCTGGGCATGTGCCCTCGGCCAGAATTGAACTTGGGACCCTTTAGTCCACAGGCTGTTGCTCTATCCATTGAGCCAAACTAGCTAGGGCTGTACACTTAATATTAATGCACATTAAGCTCTTCTCTCTCTCTCTCTCTCTCTCTCTCTCTCTCTCTCTATATATATATATATATATATATATATATATATATATATATATATATCACAGAGAGCTTTATAAGCAAAATAAATGACAACATTTTTAGAGATGCCACAGAGAGCTTTATAAGCAAAATAAATGACAACAACAAAAACCACAAGGAAAGTTTGGAGTCATAGGAACCTGTGCTGAAAATCTGGCTGTTTTCTAACTGTGTGACCTTAAGTGAGTTGCCTAACCTCTCTGAACTTCATTTTTCTTATTGAGGTGTGGACTGTGAGGATTAGAAACACTACTTTTTTTAAAAAGTACTTGGCACAAGGCTGGCTCCCAGTGGGTGCTCAATTCATAATCGTTTTCATTATTATTATAACCAGTGGCCCCACAAGGACAAGATATGGGGTGCTCTTCCCTGCGTGCAGGCAATAAGAGGCACATTATCAACAGAAAACTTACAGATAAAATGAAATTGAGGTGAAGCCAGTCTGCTTTCTGTTATCACCAAGCACTGGCAAACCTCAGTAATATCAGTCATGAAGTATTCTGTCCCCAAAATATCTTCTTTCCCCTAAGTTCTAAACAATTGATATGGTTACTATTGAATATTATTAATATACTAGAGGCCCGGTGCACAAAAAATTTGTGCACTCAGATGCGGGGAGTCCCTCAGCCCAGCCTGTGCCCTCTCCCAGTCTGGGACCCCTCAGGGGATGTCCACCTGCTGGCTTAGGCCTGCTCCCTGGGGGATTGGGCCTAAGCGAGCAGTCAGACATCCCTATGGAGCCCAGGAGCACTCAGGGGATGTCCACTTGCCAGCGGGGAACAGGCCTAAGCTGCAGTTGGACATCCTTAGTGCTGCTGAGGAGTTGGGAGAGGCTCCCACCACCACCGCTGTACTGGCAGCCATCAGCCTGACTCCCCCTGTGGGAGTGCACTGACCACCAGGGGGCAGCTCCTGCATTGAGCGTCTGCCCCCTAGCGGTCAGTGTGTGTCATGGTGACTAGTCATTCCCAGTGGTTCTGCTGTTAGGGTCAATTTGCATATTACCCTTTTATTATATAGGATGTATAAGCGTGGAATGAGCACGTTTTCATTCCTGATCCTTTAATAAACATATTCTACGTGGACGTTCACTTGGACAATTTCTAGAATAGCTGCCCCCAGCACACGTGGACTCAGGATCATACACTCTTCAGGAAAGTTCCCAATGTTTGGAACTTGCTCTTGCTGCAGGGCAGTTCCTGTCTCCCCACCCTCACACCCCCCTCCCCACGGTGTCCCATATTTCTGCATCTCAACAGCAGGTCCAAGAAACAATGCGTACAGCGTGATGGCGAAGACGAACATACAGGTTTTTCAATCCTGACATTCTGTGTGGCTACTAGGTGTGCTGCTCGGTCTTAAAATTTAAAACAGGGAAAGGGTGGCCTGTGGAGGATAATGACTGTTTGGTGAGTGTAGATTTTAGTTTAAACATGAAATATATTTGTCTCATCTCATGATTATTACTGAAAATAGTTTTGTTGTATAAAGAAAGTGGGTGTTAAAAAATAAAATACCCTAAACATGCCTGACTAAAATATCAGAATTTATCAGAATTTAATCCATCCGTGCATCTCTCCTTCCCTCCAAGTCTGTGGAAACCCCATCCCTACTCTTGGCCACTTCCTCTAGCCATACGTGACCAAAACCTGCATGTTCATCTTCATCCTTCTGAACTCTGAGGAAACAAGACATCTGCTAAGAAGGGCTCCTGGTGACTAACTGGGCTCAAACAAATAAACCAACCCAGAGCCTAGCAGCCATTTCTGCACAGGAGCCTCTCACGCAAACTGCATTTCACAGAGAAGCTTGTCCTGGACTGCCCAGCTCGCCACTGTGTCTCTGCCCACTGAGCCAGCCCTTATAAAGGAGTCCCTGGAATCCTATTTCAACCATCCAATCAGAACTGCACAGCTCCAGCCAATCAGAGTGGCTCTATTCTGACCAATCAGGACAGTGTCTTTTGGATTAATCAAACTGTGAGGATCTGAGTACTCATTAGCATGAGGATGGACTAATCAGGGACCCTGGACAGGGACTCCTGTCCATATAAGCCAGCTCCATTCTGGTTCAGAGAGCATCCTGGCTGAGCTGGAGCACTGAAGATGTCTCACCAGAGCAGTGCAGACTGAGTATACCAGCAAGAAGCAGAACAGACCAGACCCTCATGCAGAGCTGAGCTGTCTAGCTTTGGCACAACTGAGTTTTTTACACTGAATAAAGTTTCCTTCTTCACTGCATCCCAAATTGGGCATTCCTGTTGGCACTGAATTGGCACCAACGGCCATCAGTTGACATCCTCCGTCCCCATCATCTTCGTCCCTTACGGCTGCTGAAAATCTCCGTCTCACACCTTTATCAAGTCACTCTTCTTCCTCACCTGCACACCATTCTGGAACCCTCTGCTGCCTTTTGAGGTTTGGGGCACCGGTGGAGATTTGGGGGGTCAAAGGCTTCCCCAGCCACTCCTTGACATCACTGCTATTATCTTTGTCAAAGTCTACAGTCAAAGCTCATGTCTTTACATACCCAACTCCCCAGTGGCTGGACTGGTGTCCCCCTGGTGACCCGGGGCTTACATTGGGGTCTCTTACTCCTCATATTACACCACTCCCCTCCTCATGGTCAGCCCCAGTCCCCTCCTC
>PVJC01001922.1:0-29347 GCA_004026665.1 Murina feae
GTGTATGCTTATACTTGTCTCAATTGCTGAAGACTCGGAGGCATTCAGGCTCCTGGGGCTCTTAGTGTAATTATGATGAAAATTGGACCCTAAAACATTAGCCTTAAGCCCACTAAGAGTGCCTTTCTGGCTAGGGAGGTGTCTCCTCCTGCTGTGGTCTTCCCTTCTCCATGGTAACAGCAACAAGATGCACTAAACGTGAAATTTCTGAAGCAGATATTTTGAGTAGGGAACACTATTTTCCTGACCACACCCACTTCCCGACACATCCTATTGCTCCCCCCCTTTACTGCCCCTGGATTTGGTGACACCAGGGTCATAAGCAGGATGTTTCCTTCTTTGTCAGAGTGGGGACCTAGAGCTAAGAGAAGGCAGAAGGTGTGACAGAAAGATGTGACAAAGAACAACAGGAGAAGAGGAGAGAGACAGGAAGATGAAGAAAATATGCATTGCAAGCACAGAGACAGGGTAGAGTCAGCTAGTAATTCTCTAAGTCATGTCTAACTATGACGCAATGTCCTTAGAGGACACACACCCAGGACCACCAATATGCAAGAGAGTGTGTGTGTGTGTGTGTGTGTGTGTGTGTCAGTCAGTGTGTCAGAGGTCAGCCCTGATGTAATCACCACCTAGGTCATGGTGGGTGAGGCCACTGGGTGAGGTCACATGCAAGAAGCACAACATGTCTGAGCTGCCCCTTAGTGCTGCTCTCCTCCCATGATTCCCTATTTCCAGCACCAAGTTTGGAACCTGACACATAGTAGGTGCTCAATAAATATTTACTGAATGACTAACTGGACGAATGGGTGCTGGCTGTGTCCCCTGTTGGAAGTTCTGTGACCTGAATCATTCTAGAAGAAATGAGATGGCTCAGCAGATTTGTGTTCTGCTTTACACTTTTTTGTGCTAGCAGGCTCTTACTGGGGTCTGTGGAGGAGCCTCCAGGTGTCCTGAAATGGGATCCTAACTTAGGACTTTCTAGGGGGAGAGTCAGAAGAGTCTATGACCCAAATAGGCTGAGCAGCAGTGCTTATACCCACCTCATCCTGAGCCCTGCCATTGGCTAGCTAAGAGGGAGGCTTGATATTTTCATTTCTAAGAAATTCCCATGCCATACTGATGCTGTTGGCCTGGAGACCACACCTTGAGACCAATTGCTTTAGAGACACTTTTGAGACCTAAGGACCTTGGAAGCTCTGCTCCTTCTGAGAAATCAGTGTGGTTTTATTATGGGTAAAGGGAGTCATATTAGTGATCTTGGTTCTCTGTGTGCTTTGCTTCGAAGTTCAGATTCAGATTTGCAGCTTAACTTGAATAAAAGTTAAATTGTTGACATTTAAACTTGGCCCTAGCCTTGATTTTCATTTTTCCCATTCTGAATTTTTACCTGTTTATATTTTGCAAATCTAATCTAATAAAAGAGTAATATGCTAATTATGTCATTCTGCTACATCCCAAGCCATGCCTACCAGCCAATCAGAGTGACCATATGCAAATTAACCCAACCAAGATGGCAGCAGGCAGCCATGGAGCTAGAGCAAATAGGAGGCTTGCTTGCCCTGGAGATGGAGGAAGCTAAACTTCCCGCCTGCCTTGGCCGGCTGTGGGCTCTGCTCAAGGTGACAAAGTTTCAATTATAGAAGATAAATCCTAGATACCTGCTTCTAGCCAGCCTCGCTGGGAGCTTGGGTTGCTGGGGGCTGTGGCCAGCCTGAAAACAGCGATCAGTCCCTCACCCAGGATGGCCCCACCCTCATGGGGTGAGGGTCTCTGCTGGGGAGCTTGGCCAGCCTGCAAACAGCCATCAGCCCCTCACCCAGGCTGGCCAGGCACCCCAGCAGGACCCCCAACCCTGAAGGGGCTGTGGCCAGCCTGAAAACAGCCCTCAGCCCCTCACCCAGGCTGGCCAGGCACCCCAGGAGGAGACACCCACGTTGAAGGGGCTATGGCCCGCCTGCAAACAGCCATCAGCCCCTCACCCAGGCATGCCTGGCACCCAAGCAGGACCCCCCTCCCTGAAGGGGATATGGCCAGCCTAAAATTGGCCCTCAGCCCCTCACCCAGGCTGGCCAGGAACCCCAGTGGGACCCCCACCCTGATCCGAGACTCCCTTCAGGGCAAACCAGCTGGCCCCCACCCATGCACTAGGCCTCTATCCTAAATAATAAAAGGGTAATATGCAAATTGACCCTAACAGCAGAATGACTGGGAATGACTGGTCACTATCACACACACTAACCACCAGGGTGCAGACACTCAATGCAGGAGCTGCCCCTGGTGGTCAGTGCACTCCCACAGGGAAAACTCTGCTCAGCTACACACTAGGCTGCCAGCTGCCAGTACAGAGGTGGCAGTGGGAGCCTCTCCTACCTCCTCAGCAGAGCTAAAGATGTCTGACTGCAGCTTAGGCCTGCTCCCTGCTGGCGAGTGGACATCCCTCAAGGGCTTCCGGGCTGCCAAAGGGATGTCTGCCTGCCAGCTTAGGCCCGATCACCTGGGGAGCGGGCGTAAGCCAGCAGGTGGACATCCCCCAAGGGGTCCCAGACTATGAGAGGTCACAGGCCGGGCTGAGGGACCCCTCTGAGTGCACAAATTTTTGTGCACCAGGCCTCTAGTGTATTATATAAATCCCATAAACTGACTTTTGTGGGATATTATTTATATTAATAAGTATGGTTGCTTTCAAATTTGGCTTTCAAATGAACTCTGAAGTATTATTTTTTGACTGTTTAATGTATTAGCTATGGGAATCGTTTCTTCAGAATTGTTGGATTAGGAATAGCACATATCCAAAATTGACTAGAAAGAAAAAATTGAATAAGTAGGTGAGAGAGTTCTAATAAATAAACTTCTAGTAAAAAAACACTCTTTTTAAAAAGGTAGTGTATAGCTAATATGATCTGCAAGCAGTTACTTGCTTCTGGCATATAAGATGACTTTTTAACCCAGGAAAATCTCAAAAGTTGGGGGTTGTCTTATATGCCGGTGTCGTCTTATAGGGCGGGTGCTGAAACTTTCGAGCCGGACTTGAAAATTTGCGGTTGCCACATACAGTAGGGGGAGCTCAAAAACGGCCGTACTCCATTCATTTCAATGGAGCCGGACAGAGACCGCAAGTGTCTCCAGTCAGCTCCTTTTTGTGCCGCATACGGTCTCCGTCTGGACTTTTTAACCCAGGAAAATCTTCTCAAAAGTTGGGGGTCATCTTATACGCCCAGACATCTTATATGCCGGGAAATACGGTACGTTTTCTTTTATTTTTATACTAGAGGTCCGGTACAGGAGATTTGTGAACTTGAGGTGGGGGAGGGTCCCTCAGTCTGGCCTGCAGCCTCTCGTAGTCCAGGAGTCCTCAGGTGATGTCCAACTGACAGGCCTAAACCATCAGTTCGACATCTTTATTGCTGCCGCAGAGGCAGGAAAGGCTCCTGCCACTGCTGCACTGCCCAGCAGCAAGCCCAGCCTCTGACTGAGCGCCACGCCCCCTACGAGAGCACACTGGCATCTGCCCCTGGTAGTCAGTGAACAGCATAGTGACAGGTTGTTCCGTCATTCGGTCAATTTGCATATTAGCCTTTTATTATATAGGATTTTATAGAGAACACTACTCTAGTCATGTGCCACATAGGGACGGTTTGGTCAACAAGAACTGTATATATATGATGGTGGGTCCCATAGGTTTATAATGGAGCTTAAAATTTCCATGTCTAGTGGTGTCATAACCATCTTAAAGCTGTGGCACAATGCATGACTCACGTGTTTGTGGTGATACTGGTGTAAACAAACCTATTGCGCTGCCAGTCATATAAAAATATATCACATACAATTATGTACAGTACATAATACTTGATCATGATAATAAACTATGTTACTGGATTATGTAGTCATTGTACTTTTTACCATTATTTTAGTGTGTAGTCTTTTTACTGTAAAACAGTACGTTGTATTACACTGGCAGGGGCCTCATACACCCGTGTTTACCTAATCCCTTGATTACATCATTTTCTCTTGCTCTTGACTTAATCTCACATTGTTTTGTACAGTCATGTGTTATGCAGGCTTGTGGCCTGGGAGCAGTAGGCTATACAGTGTAGGCTAGGTGTGTAGTAGGCTATACCCTCCAGGTTTGTGTAAGTACATCCTATGATGTCTGCACATCTGTGAAATCATCTAACGATGCATTTCTCAGAACATAGTGCTCTGTTAAGCGGTGCATGATTGTATATAAAAGCAAGCTGTACAGTTTCTTAGGTTGTTTGACAAACAGAGAAAGGATGGAGTGGTGAGAACAGTGAGGGAAGAATTAATAGTGGTTGCCCATCAGAGTCAGTTACCTAGAAGTTTGTTAAGTTGGATGCTGATGGGGTTGGGGCCTGTTTTTGTACTGAGTGTGTCCAGAGATCCCTGCTGGGTGGGAGAGGGGAGCTGGGAGAGGGGGGCTGAGAGAAGTTCTTGAAGCTCTTCCTCCCTTAGCACTGGGGAGGAAAATGCAACGCTGGGCTGTGCTGAAAACCTGCTGCAAGTCTATCCATTTTTAGGATGGGGAGTTCCTGTTCAGATTTTCTGCAACTCTGTGAAATCAGATAGTGTAATAGGCATGATGTCATTCGCGTTACACAGCCTCAGCTCCAAAAAACACTCATAATGGTGGGCGGTATTTGGAAGTGGTTTGTAGCTGATTTCTCTGCCCCTCTCTTTCCTTTCCCTTCTCTCCGTCTGTTCTTTTTCTCTTCCTTCTCTTTGCTGGTCTCTTTCTGTTCTTCCACTTTTAGCTTAAGGAAAGACACTTCAACAGCTTGTCTGAAAGCAATTTGGAAAAAGGGAATGCGAATACTTAAAAAAAAAATTCTTGGAGCTCTCCCCACGGGCTTCTCTAGGAGTGTGGAGTAACACGAAACGCTGCAGTAGGAACTTTGGCTCAGCTTGGGATGTGCTAACTTTGCACCAGATGGGGCAACTTGGGAACTGGATAACTTAACGTTAATATGTTAATGTTACATACACAATCTAAAAAGGTTAAGTATTTTTTTTTTTTTTGCACTAATGCCTCTGGCTCCCCACCTCCCCCCATCCATCTAGTGAAAGAATCAAATTTATCCCGTCATATTGTTACTAATTCAGATTTTAATTTCTCGATTACCTGGATTTAGGGCTCAGTGAAGACAGTTTTTATTTAAAAGTCATTTTTCTTTAAGAGCTGTTTAATTTTAGAAGAGTTTCAGATTAACTGAAAATTAGTGAAGGCAATATAGAGAGTTCCCATACACCCCACACCCAGTTTCCTCTGTTATTAATAACGCACATTTGGAAGGTACATTTGCCACAACTAATGAACCAATGACAATACATTATTACTGATTCGGTGCCATCGTTTTTCACACTCCTTTCGTGTTTGCCTACCGTCCCTTTTCTGTCTCAGGACCCCACCGGGACCCTACATTATATTTAGTTGTTATGTCTCCTTAGGCTCCTTGAGGTTGTGACATTTCTCAGACTCTCCTCGTGTGGGTGAGTTTAAAAACATGGGGAGTACTTGTCAGGTGTTGTGTGGAATTTCCTTCAAGTTGGGATTGTCTAGTGTTTCTCTTGTGGTTAGACATGGGTTATGGGTTTTGGTAAAGTGCCACATTTCATCCCATCCCATCAATGACATCCTTACACAGTGCATCCGTACATACCAGCAACACAACTAGGACTGGTGATGTGAACCTCGATCCTGTGGCTGAGCAAAGTTACTCTTTCCCCCTTTTCCGTGCTGTGGGGAAGGAAGTCACTCCACATAGCTCACCCCCCGGAGAGGCGCAATATGCACACATGTTACTTAGTATTCTTCTGCTTGAGAGATTCGTCCCTCCCCCACTTCCTCCTTCACTCAGTTATTTCTTTAGACTAGTACAGACAGATGGATATTTATTTTACACGTCAGTTTATAATCCATTATTTTGTTGCTTAAATTCTTCTAGTTGGAGCTCCTTCAGTCGGCTCCCATGTCTCTTTGGGGCATACCGCATCATTGCATTTCTGTTTGCTTGCCCATTCTTACTCATTCTGGCACTGTAAGATACTACAGTTTCATTATCTATATTATTTGCTCCATTCCTAGAATTAGCCATTTTCTCAAGGAGCGCTAGTTCTTTTACTGAGGAATGGTATTAGAAACCAAGTTCTAGACACACTAGGGTGTCATTGCTTCTTAGCTCACAGACAAGGGAATAGATATATGCATATATATACTCTACATGTATGTCTGTATATCCATACGTATCTATAACAAACCAAACATGAGTTCATACTGATGTCTTCCATTCCAATGCAGATCTTTCTCCTGTACTTGTCTTCAAACTCCCATTCTTACAATAAAAAATGAGCTCCCACCATCCGCCATTCACTTACTTACACGTACAGTGGTTTCAGAATGGTTAACTGGTCCTACCCACCAGCCCTCAGCTTTTCCAGATGAGGTTCCGTGCTTATGCGAAGTTCCTTTTGCCTTTCATCTTAGAGTCTCCACTCACTTCCAGTGTTACTTAGGTCAGCGCCTTTCCCCTCACTCTTTAGAGTGAAGTCATTTCATAATTTTAATACAGTTGACTCTCAGCTTGCAGTCTTCATTCCATCTTGGGATCTCTTGACTCCATAAATGCTTTTTAAAAAATATTTCATAAATTCAGTTTCACTATGCTGTAAGGATCAATGGGTTTTGACAAATGCTTCTACCCTTGCAGCATCATACGGAATAGTTTCATGTCCTAAAAAGTCCCCTGTGCAAAGGAAGGAATTTTTAAGAGCTTGACAGTGCTGCTAGGTGGAAGAAATCTAATAAAAGAGTAATATGCAAATTAACCATCACTCTGAGACACCCACAAGCCATGCCCACAGGCCACGCCCACCAACCAATAAGGAGCAGATATGCAAATTAACTCAACTAAGATGGTGGTGCCCAGTCTGCCTAAGCCCCAACTGAAGTAGCCAAGCCTGTTATCTAGGCAGGTGGTGGGGAGGCAGGGGGGCCCAGGGGCAGAGCCATCAATCGCAGGAACCTGGGAAGGGGTAGAGCCAGTGATCGTGGGGCGGGGGGGTTGGGAGGTCTTCTGCCCAGGTCTGCAGCCTGGGGCAGAGACCCCCTACCTGGGAAGGGGTGGAGCCATCCACCACAGGGTTTGGGGGGTCTTTTGCCCAGGCCTGCAGCCTCTGGCAGAGACCACCCCCACTGCCAGGGAAGGGGCGGAGCTGGCCATCATGGAGGTTGGGGGGGTCTTCTGCCCAGACCTACAGCCTTGGGCAGAGACCCCCCCCATCTCCAGGGAAGGGGCGGAGCCGGCCATCGCAGGGGTTGGGGGGTCTTCTGCCCAGGCCTGCAGCCTGGGGCAGAAATCCCCAGCCTGGGAAGGGGCGGAGCCGGCCATTGCAGGGGTTTGGGGTCTTCTGCCCAGGCCTGCATCCTAGACCAGAGGCTACAGGCCTGGCTAGGGGTGAAGCTGAGATTGGACGTGCAGGGGTGGAACCGGTGATGGGAGTGAACTACAGAGGAAACACCTTTTCTTAACGCTCATTGGCTAAGCTCCCTGTATGCCACTGGTAATATTCTTAGTAGCTTGGGTAATAATCCAAAAAGGCATCTAGGGTTTTCCACCACACTCCTGAAGAAAAAAAAATGAAGATCCACTGCTGGAGGGCTAAGAAATGTCATATCCTGCCCTAGCTGGTTTGGCTCAGTGCATAATGCCTCAGCTTGCTGACTGCAGGGTCTGGGTTCAATACTGACCAAGGGCATGTACCTAGGTTACAGACTTCTCCCTGGCTGAGCCAGGTCAGGACTCATGCAAGAAGCAACCAATTGAAGTGTTCTCACTCTGATGTTTCTCTGTCTTTCCCTTCTCTTCCACATTCTCTAAAAATTAATGGAAACATATCCTCAGGTGAGGATAAAAAAGAAAGAAAGAAATGTCATATCGTATGAAAGGCACATTTTGAAAATGCCTAAAGAAAGTTGTTATTTTTTCATGATGAAGGGACTGAAGTCCATGTTAATGAAAACACCTTGGTGGCTGCAGTGACTGGCAGTGGCTGTAGCAGTGGGGTGATGGGGCTGGTGGCTTCCCCTGATTAGCCTGGTCGCCTCCCACAAAGGGAGGCCAGACTTCAGCTTAGGCCCGCTCCTCATGGGGAGCAGGGAGCGGGCCTAAGCCATCAGTAGGACATCCCCTGAGGGCTCCCAATATGTGAGAGGGGGCAGGCTGGGCTGAAGAACCCCCCCCACCGGCCATGCACGAATTTTGTTCACCGGGCCCCTAGTAGGAATAAATATTAGGAAACCGTTTCCTATAGGAAAAGTCAAGGGCTGGTGGGGCCTTATCATTTGCTGCTTTAGGAAAAGGCAGAACCTGAGGGCCAGAGAATGTGTTTGGGTTACAGTGAAGTGACTGAGGAAATTCCCCTGAAAGTCCCGGTTTACCATGTCTTAAAATCTCTGATTTAGATCTGAGGTGGGAGGTGGGTGGTGGACCTACTGTCTTGGCACCTCCTCTTCACTTCCCAAATCTGCGATGGCCTGAACTCACCATTTGGTTTAACATCCTTCCTCAAGTCCTGCCAATGAGTTGCTTCTGAAAGCAGTTCTGCTTTTCATTCCAACTGATGTTTTGAAACCGTTCTGCTGTCAGGCTGTCCCTGCTGATGCTCTAGTTGGGTTGCAGCTGTGGATGGAAACTCATTTCTGAGAGCAGACACATTTAATTTCAGAAGAAGTGAGAGAATGGGACAGGTGAGCTTTATGAAACCCCTTTGTATAGCAGATATTCATCAGGTTTATTTTTTTTAAAAAGCCTCAAATGTATTAGGATTCTGTTCACAGGATTGTGGGAATGGTAATTAAGACCCCCCAAATCCAAACCTCATCCAACCTACTGGCATCTTATTAAGTCATTTACCTCTGGGTGCCTGTTCACTACAGTGGGGATCATGGTGCTGTACTTTTCCTCACTCAGAAGGTGGTTGTGAAGATAAATGGGTGAATATAGTGCACTCCTTTCTTTCTCTTTTGCTGGGACTTCCTCCCATTCTCTAAACTCTGCTCTTTGAACTGTACCCTCTGCCCTGGGGTTTAGTTGTCCTTGTTGTGAGATGACTGCTAGAACGCTGTCCAGCCCTTTCTTAAGTTTCAGGCCCCATCTATGTTTTGGCCGAACATTTCCACCTGAATGTCTCCCTACAAAATCAGTATGTTTAAAAATTAGAATCATCTCAAACCAAGTGAGCTTCTAGATTCTCTTACTTTTTCCAGGATAACTCTTCCAGGCTTGCAGATACTGGAGCCCTCTGGCTTTTCCTCATCCCTCACCTGCCAGCCCCCACGTCATCCGGAGCTCCTTTTGTAATGTTTCCCTCCCGTCTCCTCCACCGCTGACCTGCGCCATTGGAATAAATTCTTTAAAAAAATATTCTTATTAATTTCAGAGAGGAAGAGAGAAGGAGAGAGAGATAGAAACATTAATGATAAGAGAGAATGATGATCAGCTGCCTCCTGCACACCCCCTACTGGGGATCAAGCCCGCTGCTGGGCATGTGCCCCCCACCAGAATCAAACCCAGGACCCTTCAGTTCCCAGGCCAATGCTTTATCCACTGAGCCAAAGCAGCCTGGGCTGGAATAGATTCTTAACTGTGCCCACTACCCTCAATCTAGTCTCTCCAGCCCCCCCCCCACACACACACACAGTTTATCTTCTAACGCTTTACTGTTTTTAGAATAATTTTTTGAACTTAAATTCTTAACTTGGCATTCAAAGCCCAACTTGCATATCTAGCTTTACCTTCCAATCCAACATATATAAACTACATATAGTTTAACCTACATATTCCTTCCTGTTTCTGTGCCATTCTCTCTGTCTCTCTCTCTCTCTCCAGGATAAATTTTAGAGGTAGGATTAAATTTACAGAAAAAGATATAGATCGGCTTTAGCTTAGCATGAAGAAGACCTTTCCAACAGAGCTGTTGATGATGGAATGGGTAACATGGAGGAAGCCCACCTGTTTCCTCCCTAGGGACCCCATTAAAGTCTTCATCTTCTTCCACCACTGCAGTGTGTGGCTTCTCTTATGTGAAGTTGTTTTCTTCCATACCCCATGACACTGCCCTTAGATGTATCCTCCCTTCTCTCGGATTGCATATCTAGTTCTTTTATTCACCTTCTAAATGAACTTCCTTCCTGTCTTTTTTCTCCCTTTCCTGTATTCTTCCTTTGAAAGTTTCAAGCTCTTAGTATTCACCTTTTGAGAAAGGTTCCCAAATAAGAACCCCATCCCTCTCTTCATAGTTTGTCTTATTTCCCAACTTTTTGACAGATGTTTCTATTTGGGTACCTTTGTGTCCAAATTTGAGCTCATTTCCTTCCTTCTGAAACATGTTCCTTCCCTCGCCGAGTTCCCTGATTGATAATGGCAACAGAGGTTGGCAGATTTTTCCTGTAAAGGGCCAGACAGTGAGTATTTTTGGCTCTGTGGGCCATAAGGTCTCAGTCACAACTACTCATCTCTGCCTTTGTAGCACAAAAGCAGCCGTAGGTAATATGTAAACAAAAATAGGAATGGCTGTTTCAGTAAAAGTTTACTCACCAAAACAGGCAGTGGGCTGAAATGGGCCCCCGGGCCCTAGTTTGCTGACCCATGCATGATCTAGGTCACCCAAGTCCCAAATTCAATTCCTTTTATCTTTCTAGAATTTTTTATTTATTTTTAATTTCCACTTCTTCCACCCTTATGAAAACTCATATTGCTAGACTATAGCTTTCCCCCATTCATTGGTCTGGTAAACTAATTGTCCTTTGCCATGTTACTCTCCATCAGTTTACATAATTAAAACCCTCTGGTGATTCCCCTTTGCCTGCATTATGTAGTTAAAATTCTCTAGGTGCAGCTCCTTCCATAGTTTTGTCTCCAACCTTCTCTCACTTCTCTGTATGGACACTCCTCCATCTGCACTAGTCTGGTTTGTGTTCTGCTATTGGTTCTATCTCTGCTCACATGTGCTCCCGACTCACAGTGGCCTCCCCTTCTGCTTACTGACTTGCCTTTGGGCCTTACTGGGGTCTCATTCCCATGTGAAGTTCTGCCCCAGCCCAGTGATTACTCCTTCTCTTCATCTGAATAGTGCTTTGTATGCTGTCACTTACCTGAATAGTTGAGACTGCATTGGATTATATCTTCATGGTATTCTTACTTTTTCATCTCAGCTTTACAAAGCTGTGAAGGGCAGCCCAGTAGATGCTCAGCTAATGTGGGTAACAGACACACATTAAACTTTAAATCTTTCCTCCAGATCTGTTTATCCCGTTAGAGTCTCTGTCTCAGTGAATGGTCCCAGGGATCATCAGCCTTAGAGTCTCTCTCTGATCCCTTTTCTTTCACCTTCCACTCTACCTCTGCTTGCAAAGTTCAGCTGCTGCTCCCTCCATTGTCTTTTTCTGCCTACCTCCTCCTCCACATCCCCTCTGCTGCTGGTTTAGCTCAGATCATCTCTATCCTTCACTAAGACCATTGAAATAGCCTTCAAATGTGTATCCCTACCACCAGCTTCTATCTCTTAGAACCCCAACATCCTATCTATAGGGATCTGATATGTTGGCATGATCTATCTGTAACTTCTCAGATTGAAACCCTTCAGTGGCTCCCCATTGCCCTGGGGTAAGGTCTAGCCTCCCAGTGTACCATGAGACCATTATTGGTTTGATACCCTGTACTCTCCAGGCCCATTTCTAACCCATCTCATTACATAGCCTACATCCAACCATATGAAACCCCTAATAGGTTCTGTGCCTTTGAATATATTTCCTCTCTGTGTCCCTTTCCCTGGCCCACCTGGAAAACTGCCAGCTAACTTTCTAAGCAGGGCACAAATGTCCTTTCTTCTGCAGAACTTTCATTTTTCCTTCCCCACCGAAGACCAGAAGGAGTAAAAGTGTTATTGCAAGATAACTAGTGGAGAGACACTTGGGTTTGATATATATTTTTTAATTTTATTAAGTTTATTGGGATGACATTGGCTAATAAAATTATATAGGTTGCAAGTGGACAATTGTATAATACATTGTGTGTTCACACCCAAAAGATGGAAGTTCAAGTCTCCTTCTATCACCTTATATTTGACCCCCTTTAGTCTTTTCTGCCTCCCCCAAATGTATTTTCTAATTCCCTCCAAGTTCTAAAGTTAACCTAGAGCCTGAGCAATGACTAAGTAGACAGGTCTATAAAACATCTTGAATGCTTAAGTATACAAAATATGTAGTTTAGGTGTATTCCTTGTTTTGAGTTTGCTAGAGCTTTGCCATCTTCTTCCATTACAGTAAATAATGAAAATCAACAAGGTAGAATAATTCTAGGTTTCTTTATATCCCCCCTTTAAGATTTTTTATTAGTATTTATTTTAATCTTATTTACTCCTAGGGCATACGTTTTTGTTTCTTCAGTTTCTCCTGAGATATTTTTTTCTTCTGTGCAACCTCCTCTTCTGGTTCAGGAACAGTCTGCACTTTTTAGGTGGTGTCATCTCCATGGAGCAGGGAGGGCTCATGTGTGGGCTAATCCGCCCGTGAGCTCTGTAAATTCTGTGCTACTTCTTGGGAGCCTTGTTTCCCTGGACGTGCTCAATGACCAGAGAATATTTAAGTTCAGCGCTGCTCGGCGTTTTTAAGCGCGTGCAGCAAACATTCAGCATTCTTTTTGGGCCACCAACCCTGTGTCCAGTCCCACTGGTTAGCCTGGGCTCACCGACCCATGCTGCCATTGTAACGATGGAATGGCACACATTGCTTCTGCAAAGTGGCATCTTTCAGGTACTCGGTGGTTTTTCAGCTATGCTTACCCTTGTGGCCTGGGCATTTTCACGTGTGTTCTTAAAGTGAACACGAAGATGTAGTCTCTTGACTCGCATGATTTGTGGGATCGAGTGAATAGCAATTCATTTTCAGAGGTTATCTTAGGCCACTTCATGGAAGAGGGAGCTATGTCCTTTGTGTAAGCTGACATCTTCAGTTTAAAAGGTTAGGATGAGGGCAGAGTCAGGGAATAATTATTTCATTGCAAATATTTTATATGTACCTGTGTTTCCCTTAGAAACGTAACTTAGCATCCCTGGCAAAACTTACTAGACTTTCCATCTCCTAGTATTTCTCCTTTCTTATGGGAACTACCCCTTAGAGGAGCTCTCACCAGGCAACCCACAGAGTCTGTGAAGAAGGAAGGGGGGTATGAGGCTGCTGAGCAGGAGGTGACCATGAAGTACATTCTTTACCTCCAGCCATGGTCAAAGGGCCACCTGCCCATTTTGTTTAATACCTCATCCTAGCAAGGACAGACTCTGCTTTCTGGAATGATCTGCTGAGCAGGAAAGAGAAGGCATGAGATCATGCAGACAGTGGCCTTTGAAAGTGCCCTTTACTGTGGGGTATATGCAGTGTGGAGAGGAGTTGCCATTACTGTGCTTCCTCTCTCACCTTCTAGTCAGCCTGCGCGAGGTCCTGGGGACACCTTATTAGAGGAGAAGGAGGTGCTGGAGGCAGAGAAGGGAAGTTGTAGTGGAGTGCTTTGAAGAGCTTAAGGTACCCTTCATTTAACTTATATTTCCATTGGTGTTAAAGATTGAGAGACACAGAGTTTAACACACAGTGGACCATTTCTGTCTACCTTTAGTCCTCTCCTTGGCAGAGAAAAGATACTTTAGTCCTCAGAGATAGCCCATTCTGACTGTTCCTGTTTTTCATGTTGGGCAGAGAAACATTGAAAATTTTATTTTGTTTATTTATTTTAGTAGAGAGAAAAGAAATTTAATCAGATTATGGTTTAGCTACTGAATATTTATGTCTTGTGTTGTATGTAGATTAATGTCAGCTTTGCAGATTTCTGAGGAAAGAAACCTGTCTTGCTCAATTCACACTTTTTCATGGATGATGATTAATTAACAATTCCTGGATATCTCACATAAAACAATTTCATTGACATAATTTTACAAATAAGAATTTTGAAGCAGTTAATTCCTTACAAATATGACGCAGTTTCCATATTCTGACACTTTCATTCCTTCTGTGCATTTAGAAAAATAAATTGTAATATTTGGATCATTAAGTCTGTGAATGATGATGGTTTAGATATAAAATACGATAGCTATCAAGCTCTTTAAAAATTGATAAAAATTAAAGATTTCATAATGTAGGTATATTAAATAGTATTGCATTTATTTTACATAAATTTTAATTAAAATGTCTATTTTTAAAGTATCAGTTTAGACTTTTAAAAAGTAAATATTTTTTTCTGAACAATGACTTTAAATTATGTGTTGGTTTTTTTGTTGAAAGTATTACAGATCTCCCTCTTCCCTCCCCTTTGACCCCTTCTAGCCCACCCCTGCCCCAGGCCTTCACCACACCATTGTCTGTGTTCATGGGTTATGCATATATGCATACAAGTCCTTTGGTTGATCTCTTCTCACCTACCAGCCACCCCCACCTTCCCTCTGAGATTCAACAGTTGTTTCCATACTTCTATGGAAAACTTAATTTTACTGTAAAGGAGTTGTCCTTTTGCCAATATATATTATTTATTGATTTCAGAGAGAGGAAAGGAGTGGAGGAGAGAGAGAGAAACATTAATGATGAGAATCATTGATTGGCTGCCTCCTGTACACCCCGTACAGGGGATCAAGCCCACAACCCAGGCATGTGCTCTGATCAGGAATCAAACAAACTATCACCTCCTGATTCATAGTCGGCGTTCAGTCACGGAGCCACACTGGCTGGGCAGTGATATGCCTTTTTAATGCTGGAACACAGGTGTAGTGGGCTCTGGGTTGAAATAATTCTAAATTTAAATTTATAGTGGTTTTGTGGGTATGTTGAGCTAGGATGGGGAAGAGTTGTGAGCATTGTAGAGAAAGACTCTGTAGACTTCAAATGTCTTTCCTGGCTCTGTGGAGTTCAAAGACTGTTTCTGACTCGGAGTTATAGAGATTAAATATAAAAATTAGTGAAAGGCTTGGCCCTCCTTCATTTTCCAGGTGTAGGAGCCAGATGACCTGCCACCTGAGCTGTGGTCATGGCCTCTTTCCCCGCCTTTCTCTCTCACCACACATTGGGTCCAGATTCAGCAAAATGAGAATTTAATCCCTAAAACAGTGAGAGTGTTTTCCTTCGCTTTAAACCTCAGTCAGCTTTGATTAGTCTCACTTTTTTTGTTCAGTTTCTACCCGATCATCTTTTTTGGATACGTTTTAATTTGTGATACTTCTTAGTGTGCTTTTAACACAAAACTTCAGATGTTGTAGAGATGATGAAAAAATTAGCAGGGATGTGGGGTTTGCATCACTGACCCCTTTTCCTTTAAATTCCTTCCCAACAGCGAGGGGACGTGTCGTGTGTCTGCAGCACATGACACTGACTTGGGTCCCACAGGCAGATAACTAATGGGGTCCAAGCTGCCTGCTGGGTTTCACCAGCCCCAGCACACACTTGCCATAATTAGCAGCTCCTGCCTCTCGCCCCTATTGAGAGCTGTCAGGTGACACTGTCAGCCTGGTGCCACTCCGACTGGCCTTGGCCCTGAGGAGGCAAGGCTAGAACACAAGGGCTGGTATTTGGCAGGGAGCACCCTCAGGTGCTGATGGCACGAGTCTTGACCAGGTTCCCGGAGGAAACAGGTGATGTGCCAGAAGCCAGGCGGGCTGGCTGCGGGTGGAGCAGAAAGCGGTGGGCAGACATGCAGTAACCCACAGGCAAGAGCAGTCACAGCGGTCTGTAAGGACTTTCCCTGAGTCTGGGTCTCGGCTTGGCCTTCATTGCTGAGTGGCCTCAGTCAATTCCATCACCTCCCTGAGCCTCCATCTTCCTGTCTGTGTAATGGTGGCAGTGAGACTTACCTTGCAGGTGGTGAAGGTGAGAAGTAGTGTGAGTCAGGCAGGCTTCCTGCATGTTGATGAGCTCAAGGCATAGTAGCTGTTGTTTCTGTTATCAAAGGACCCAGTCCCAAGCTTCCTTGTTGATTATTGGTATAATTTGTAAGAATGTCTTTCCTCTATGAATTTGAACTCTCATTTTTATTGGTAAGCCTGATGGTTTCAGCTGGAAGAAAACTGTGAAATGCTTAATCATGTGTTAGGTTCTTTTGTGATTTAACCCGAGAGCAAGGCTTAGAAATGCTATAGAGTCCAGCCACCTCACCATCACAGATGTCTGGCTCAAAGCCCATGGAGTCTAGGTGAAATGTTAATAACCTTTGCCCAAATAAAGGATTGGTTTATTTTTTATCTTAATATGCTAAGTCCCCTGCGTACCTCAGGCTGAAATGAATATTAAGTATCCAGAAGTTTCCTGTCTGTGATCAATTCTAATGCCTTTTGCGAAGGGAAATTAAATTAATCAAATGAGGGTTTCCGTTGAGTCCCATGAACAGGCTTTTATCCAAGCCTGTTTAGAATCATGCTACAGCAGAGCCAGAGAGGTTTTTAGGCAACCCTCTCATTTCATGGACAAAGTGACTGAGTCAAGGATATAAGCGATTTGCCCAACTTCTGCTAAGTAATGCCAAGGGAAAGCCAGCATTGGCTAAGGGGGTGATGTGGGGAGGAAGGGGTTGGTGGAGACCTCTGGGCAGGTCAAACAGCATATGATTCCTAGGCAGTGGGGCTGTGTAGTCCTTATGCTCCTAGTATGCCTTGGGGCCATCTTGATGTGCTTTATTACATAAAGTGCTGTCGCATAATATGTATTATGTGAGAAAATACTATCATTCCTATTTTATAGGTGATGCAGTTGAGGAGCTCAAATGACCTTCCAGCTCAACTCATTAGACCAAATCAATAAAAGTTTGTTGAGTGTTTACTTGGCTCAAAGACCTCTGCTAGGGCCTTTGGGGAATATAAAATTGTCAGATCTCATTGGAATGGAGCTTATTGCAGGTGATGAGGTGAAATTTTATGAGAATATGAAATTTTATCTCATTTTTCAAGCGCACAGATGAGTGGTGAGATAATAATTGAGACAGGAATTTTGAGACTAGAGGGATCAATGTGCATGGTAAGATCTTCCTGGCAAAAGTTCCTTCATTTGGCTCCCGTGGCTGCATCATCTTCGCCAGGTGCAGCTGTTACCCGTCCACCTGCAGCCCCAGGGAGCTGCTCTGGGAATCCTGAGCACTTGGCAGTGATCCCAACCCTAGGAGTAATTCAATTGACGTTTGAATGAATGAACAGGTAAAGTAAAGAGAGAAAGTTTTTCCAAGCAGAGACCAAAGCATGAGCAACGGTTTGGCTGTGAGATAGTGAGGAGACGGGCCCGAGTAGACAAGCAGCTTTATTGAATGGATATTTGAAAATGAAATTTGGATAACTTAGTGGGAGACAGTCAAGGGGGTGTCCGGGTGGCCCAGAAAGCCAGGTGGAGTAGTGAGTTTATTCTAAAAGCATTGGGAAGCCACTGAAGGCTTGATAGGAAAAGTTGATGAGAGTGGCACTTGGGAAAGGGTATTTGGGCAGTGAGGTACAGGCACTTTTTGTTTCTGTACTTTATACCACAAAATTTTACATTTTAACAGTCTGATTTGTCAAATTTTTGTCATTTGAAATTTTGATGTCATATCTAAAAAGCCATCACCTAACCCAAGGTCAGGAAAATTTGCCCCTGTGTTTTCTTCTAAGAGTTGTGTACTTTTAGCTTTTCTACTTAGATCTGTGATCCATTTTAGTTCATGTTTACATATGGTATGAGGTAGGAGTCTGCCTTCATTCTTTTTTTAAAAAAATATATTTTATTGATTTTTTTACAGAGAGGAAGAGAGAGGGATAGAAAGTTAGAAACATCGATGAGAGAGAAACATTGATCAACTGCCTCCTGCACACTTCCTACTGGAGATGTGCCCGCAACCAAGGTACGTGCCTTTGACCGGAATCGAACCTGGGACCCTTCAGTCCGCAAGCTGACACTCTATCCACTGAGCCAAACCGGTCAGGGCCTGCCTTCATTCTTTTGCATGTGGAAGGCCCATTGTCCTAGCACCATTTGTTAGAGTTTTCTTCCTCCATGTAATTGTCTTGGTACCCACATGCTCCTTTTGTATCCCTCCCTACCACTTGTCCTTTATTTTTTTAATCCTCACTCAAAGGTATTATTTACATTGATTTTTAGAGAGACTGAAATGGAGGGAGAAGGTTGGGGGGAGAGAGAGAGAGAGAAACATTGATGTGAGAGAGACACATCAACTGGTTGCCTCCGGCATGTGCTTCAACCTGGGCTGGGGATCGAACCTACAGCTGAGTTACAGGCCCTTGACCGGAATGGATGTTCTAGCTGGGGAGAAACTATCTTCTACAACCGTAGAGGCTAGAACTGGGGTCAATGAGTGAAAACTATTAGTGGCTGCACTTCTGCTGTAAGAGAAATATCTTTCTATGACATAAAGGAATGAAGGGCGCTGTTGGTGGGGAAGTGAGTTGGCTGTCCCTGGGGCTATCCAAGCAGCCGCTATGAGTTGATGCCAATAGCTCAACAGCACTGTGTAGAGGAAACAGATAACCTGTAAGGCCACATTTTTCAAATTGTTTCTCTGTGGTAGTGATGAATACATTTTTACATTGAAACCCAGTTAACCCTTATACTTATATACAAAACTGCAAATGGTTTGACATAGTACTTCATTACTTCATCATCATTATTATTATTATTTTACTACTTAATGAGTTCGTATTTTCTGTTCCATTTTATTCTACTTAAAAATTCCTGTTGTGTGCAACCCACTCCATTGCTTTCATGTCCCACTGGTGAGTCTCAACCTGCAGTTTGTAGAAAGCTGTTCTAAGGTCAGAGATTGTAGATGGACGAGGCTTGAAGATGGCATTGGAGTCTGGCTTTCCTCCACAATGGTGGCAGGGGTCAAAACATGGACACAAACAACACACACAGCCAGCCAAACAACAATAAAAGGAGAATGTGGAAGCAAGCCTGTCCTGCTTATGAAAGGTCCTGGTTCTAAGTGGCGGGATGCCCTGCTCCTGTCACTGCAGCCCCTCATGGTCAGGGTGGGGCAGCCTTCCTTGCCAGCCCTGACTGTGTTGGAGGGCGGCTATGGGCTGGCCATGGGCTGGGAAATCACAGAGCTGGGGGCCTGGCAGTCTGTCTGTCTGTCTGCCCTTCTAGGGGGGCTGGCAGCAGCTCCTTCTGTGCCTGCAGCAGTTTATCTTGTGAGGTCAAATGTGTGTAGCCCTGCCAGGCCTTTAATATTAAAGACGAGGGAGTGGCTTTTAAGAATAACATATTTTTGCCTTGAAACAAGTCAAGGCAGAGAGTGAGACAATTAGAGCCTGACATCCTGTTTAGTCATCTCTCCAGGGAGCTCTATTTCCAGAACTGCATGAGGTATTAAGGTAGTTAAGGGGGGATAGTTAAGCTAGCAGTAGTTGTAATGCAACTAGCCATTTGAACGCGGGGGTGATTTAAGGGGTGGTAACTGCATTGATGGCAGACTTTATGCAGAGAAAGGGAGAGTTTATACGAATAGGCTACTGAATAGATCAAGTTTTCTGACTCAGTACAAAATAGGCATCTTTTATTTTGCAAAGTATGTGATCAGGATGTGGTGTTAAAAAGTGTGTGTTGGTGAGCTAGGGTAAGGTCAGTGCTTTCCTCCCAGTCTTCGTCACCTATGGGTACAGTGAATAGTAATACTGCTCATGCTCTTTGAGATAACCTGACAGCGGCCATGTCAGAAATGCTGAATAATGACATCACGGACATTCAGATGACAGTGGTGAAGTGTGGGGTGGTGAAGGACCTTGCCCAGAGCCAGCTATAGCTATCTGGCTAGAGTCTGTGCTGATCAGGTTCAGGGCTCTTTCTACCATCCAATGTGATCAGTAGCTTATTTAAGTTCATATTCTACCAGAAATGGCCATCCATATCTACACTCAGCTTCTCTACACCTCTCTCTCCCTCTCTTAGATGAAAAGCCAAGAGCAGAAGTGGGCTGAACCAGACAGACTTTTATTTAAAGGCAATTGTAAATTCACGTATTTGGGTCCAAAAACTTTGGATCTTACAAACCAAGGCTTAGAGATGTTGATGGGTAGTTGAAGGTTAGCACTGGCACGAAGAGGGCAGAGGCTGCCTACCAGGCTAGTGGTCAGAGCGGGTGTGGAGGGCGCTGCCTCATCCCAGGGCTGTGTGGGGTGAAGGACTTAGGGAAGCTAGAGCGAGTTCAGAGGATGGGACCTACTGAGAAGACTTGATGCTGCCTCTTTTGCAGAATGTATGTCTTGATATCTCAGTGATAGACAAGAACCTTAAGGCACATTGATACTCCTGGGAACAGTAGCGATCACAAAGCCCCTGAGCTGCCTTTCCTGGTGCTTCTTGGAGGTTACCTGCGCTCAGGTGGAAGCGGTACAGAGATAGCACCCCTCTCCTTATGCGTTTTACTTCTTAAAAACTAAAGATCAGCAGTTGACCAGGTCACATTTGTTTCATTACCTTATCTGTTGCCATTGTTTCTCTATTCCCTATACTTCCATGTGGTTGAACAAAATGCTGCTCTGATAATGGTGTGCAAAAGATAAGGACATCTCAGACACAGTGGCCAAGTTTATGGGAGCCTCTTGATATCATGAAGAGCCCAAATGGAAGATACTAAAATTCAAGAGAAGAGAAACATCGAAACAACTGTTACTTTTAGATTCGCTCTTCAACCATGATGGTTTCTTGTGTTTTTACTTGATTCTTGCCCCTCTATTGTTTAATGAAAGACTTAGGTCTGATTTATGGATGTGCTCTGCACATGTAGCCCTCTCTGTAAGACTATTTGAGGCCCATAAAATGTATGTTAAAATTAGAATATAATATACAATTTTTTCTCTTTCTTTCTAGGTGGATCTGGAGCCAGAAGGAAAAGTGTTTGTAGTAATAACCCTAACAGGGAGTTTCACTGAAGGTAAGAACGAGTTTTGGATGTTTCTGGTATATGTTATCTTGGCTCATTCTCAGTAGGAATTTCTATCGTGGAAATTATAAAAAGAGCTGTTAGTAAAAGACACTTTAAAAAAATCAATTGTTTTAAGTTAGGCTGGCAGGTATTTTGTTGTCTAAGGCTTATTGGTTTGAGTGGCCAGATTAAATATATTTACTGAGTCTGGCAATCACCTATTTTATATAACATGCTGAGTTTTGTTTTCATTCATCATCATCTTAGCTGAATTGGTTTTTGTCTGTTTTAGTTCATGAATATTAAATTGTTCTTTAGAGTTTTGTTTTTGGGCCAACTATTCAGTTTGCTCCTGAATGTCTTTAAAATTTAGGTATTGTATTCTTTTCATTATAATCTTACCTCGTTCTGTCCTCAAAGTGATTCTGTTTCTCTTCTCTTGGTACCACTCCCAGCTATCACTCCCCAGTTTTGTTTTGTTATTTTAATTGAGGCAAAAGTTATAGAGAGTTGACCCTTAAACAACATGGGTGTAAGGGGTGCCCACACCCCATCTCCACCCTCCACAGTCAAAATGTGTGTATAACGTTTGTTTCTATTGTACAATAAAATGAACAGGTCAGAAGTGAAGAGTTTGAATTTTGATAAATGCTATAACCATGTAACCTGCACCAACCCCAATCAGCACATGAAAATGTGTTTAACACCAGGGAAGAGGTAGCTTTCTGTTTGAAATCTATTCATCCTACCCCGTGCAGCCTGGCATAGCCTTGGGAAATGGCCATATCAATGTGGATTTTTAAATTAAATTTTTAGAGTAACGTTGGTTAATAATATAAGTTTCAGATGTTCAACTTTATACAACATCTGGAGACTCTATTGTGTCTCACCACCTGAAGGCCAGTCTCCTTCTGTCACTATAGATTTGACCTCTTTTTGCCCTCTTTGTCCACCATTATGTTATCTGTATGTATGAATTTTTTGTTTTGTTCATTTTTTGTTTTTTGTTTTATATTCCACACTAGGGGCCCGGTGCATAAAAATTTGTGCACTCGGGGTGGAGGGAGTCCGTCAGCCCAGCCTGTGCCCTCTCACAGTCTGGGACCCCTCAGTGGATGTCCTATGATGGCCCCAGTCTGCCAGGCGCCTTCTGTGTGTGTGTGTGTGTGTGTGTGTGTGGCCACTGGGGACCTGCCCCCAGCCGCATCTGAGGCTCGGAGCAGTCCTCCTGTGTGTGTCTACCTGCCGGGGCCTGCCCCCAGGCACACCATCAAGGCTTGGAGCAGGCACCCCCTCTATGATGATCTCTCAGACTCTTGCCCTCCCCAGCATGTTGTTCTCTTTTTTGAGCGTGGCCAGGGCTGGGTGCAGCCTGCCTCCCAAGCTTGCCTACTGCCTATCTTCCTCCAGCCACCAGAAAGCAGGGAAAACCCCGCCTCGTGGTCAGGCCAGCCTTTTCCTGCTCCCTGATCCTCGGAAGGGACCTGGGAAGCCTCCAAGCAGGCCGCCAACTCTTTCCCACTCACCCGTCCCCTGCTGCCTTCCTTTCCCTCTTCCCGGTGCCGCCAAGGGGTCTGGGGAGCTGCCAAGCAGGACCTGGGCCCCTGCAGCCTTGCTTTCCCGCTCCCCGGTGCCCCGCAAAGGGCCTGGGCAGCTGCCAAGCAGGCCGAGACCCCCCTGCCGCCTCTTACCCGCTTCCCGGTGCCCTCCAACCCTGCCGCCTCTTTCCCACTCACGGGTCCTGGGTCCTGCGCTGTCCCGCCCTGCAGCCGCTCTGTGCACTTGGGAGGTCCCTCAGCCCGGCCTGTGCCCTCAGTCTGGGACCCCTCGGGGGATGTCCACCTGCTGGCGTGCCTGACCAGCCTGGGTGAGGGGCTTTAAGGCTGCCCACAGCTCCCATTGACCCAACGTCCCAGCAAGGCCGGCTGGACGCAGGTTCTGGAGTTTTTTCTCCTATAATTGATACTGTTCCTTGAAGGCCTGGGGTTATCTCCTATAATTGATACACTGTTCCTTTAAGGCGGCCTTCTAACTAAGGAAGCCTCCTCTGCTTCACCTCGCAGCGTCTATAATGAAACAATTGTTACTTTTACTGGTTAGGCCGGAGCTGCTCTTTCCTTCAGCTCCAGAGGATTCTATGATTGTTACATTGTTTCAAATGTTTCAAATCTGTGTTTCGCTAGAGGCAGTTTAATCGGAGCTGAGCTGAGCGGGCGCAGCTTCACTTTCGTTCCTGCCACAATGGAAAGGGCTGTTTACTCAGGTCCGTGAGTGGCGGCCGCCATGTTGGCTGGGCTAATTTGCATACAGCCGCTCTGATTGGCTGGTAGGCGTGGCTTACCCTGTCTCGGAGAAACGGTTAATTTTAATATTTCGCTTTTATAGAGTAGATGAGTGAAATTATACAGTTCTTGTCTTTTTCCATCTCAATTATTCTACTTAGTATCACACTCTCAAGATTCCTATCTTGCCCCATTAAATTCCCATCAAGTGTCAAATTCTCTCTAATTTCTGCTTTTTTGGTTGCTCTCCAGAGTTTTCAACTAATTGTTTAAAAATATTTTTCTAGAGATTTTCGTTTTGTTTTTGTTGTTATTGTTAGAGGGTAGTTCATTAAAAGCTACTCCATTACTAAAATCCTTGTGAAGATTTTTAAACATGTGACTCCATGGTTTGTCTGTTTGGTGTTGACATTTTGCTAGTGGTGACAATTCGTCTTCTTTGAGAAATGGTTTTCTCTCCTCTCAGCCAACTGTTCTTATTCATGAAGGTGAATTATTTTAATGGTAACATTTTTCTATCTGTTGTCCTACTTGTTGCATAAAGTCTCATTGCTCTAATAATGAAATTAGCAGAAACCTAGGATAGTTGAACAT
This sequence comes from Murina feae, assembly GCA_004026665.1. NCBI lineage: Eukaryota > Metazoa > Chordata > Mammalia > Chiroptera > Vespertilionidae > Murina > Murina feae. Next base: position 23,828 of record PVJC01001922.1, read on the forward strand.
GAAAAACCATCCAGATTATAGTTTAGGGGTCTTCTGCCTGCTCAGAGATCTTTTTGTTTCGTTTGTTGTCTTATGCATAATAGGATTTGTGAGAAAAATAGTCTGCTCACTGCTCAGTGGAATAAAATGTAATGTAGTATTATAGAGCACTATTGATAGAACATTCTCCCAGCATATGGGACATGGGCAGAGTCATTCTATAGGCAAACCCAGCAGCGAGAAGTAAGACAAGAGTGAGGAGAGGTGAGCTCCTAGGTGTGCTGATGTATCTTTCTGCATTAAGTTACAAGGGATAGACAGAGTAAACCCATGCATGGTAGACCAAGTCTAGTTGTGCTGTAGTCATTACACGATTTCTTTTTTTTTAGAGCTACACCAGCTTTCTAGAACTAAGTTTTATTTAGGTTCTCTCCCCCCCCCGCCATTTTTTTGTTAACCCCCACCCGAGGATATTTTTCCCCCATTGATTTTTAGAGAGTGGAAGGGAGGGGAATAGAAAGAAACATTGATGTGAGACACATCGATTAGTTACCTCCCGCACACTCCCCAACCAGGGCAGGCATCGAACCTGCAACCCAAGGTCATGCCCTTGATTGGGAATCAAACCCACAACCCCCCAGTGCATGGACCAATGCTCTAACCATTTAGCCCACCGGCCAGGGCTAGGTTCTTTCTTCCTTAATTGTACACTAGAAACATCAGAACACTGGCGCTGGAATCCTCCTGGATGTTCTCGCTGTATTCGTTGATTACAGTTTTAGTGATAGAAAGGAATGTCAAATCTTACTAGGGATGCGTTTTCATCAGGTCATTGAAAGTGTATTTCTTTCAGAGGTGACCCTGGATATGATTGTGAGGCAGGCTGAATTCATCTTTAGTAATTCCCCTCCTGTTTAAGTCAGTTTTTCCTGCTCTCTGCCTTTAACTATCTCTTACTTCAGTAAGAAGCTCAGTGTTCTCCTCTCTCCAGAAACAGTTATGAATAAGGAAGATAGTGAATTCATGGACCAACTCATACTAAAGTTATAGTGACTGATCTCTTAGTCCTCTCTCCTTTTAGGTGTGTGCAGAGTTTAAAAGATGCTAAAAGAGCTGCTTTATCCACAAGACATAGGTTTCTTTAATGTTGAAATTTCAGGAGCTCTAGCGGCTGTGTGTGGGATATGTTTTAGAACCTCAGCTCTGTTCTCTCTGTGGGAGCTTTGTCTCATCTGTTTGCTTCCTAGGCTATAGCTCACTGTGAGCTTGCACATTGCTGCTGCCTTAGAGCACTGCTTTCTCTTCAAATACAAACAAAGTGATGGCTGCCTCCGTGTGTGTTAGAGGAGGAGGGAATGGAGTCCCTCCATCGTGCCAGCCACAGCGGTAGCAGCAGCCTGAGCCTGGCACTGAGAGCATGTGCCAGGCTTGGTTTCACTCTGTCAGCCTCTCTAGGCTATCCCCGGCCATAAACTGACAGGTTGGCTGATAGAACACGTGGAGCTGTAGTTCCCATTTTGGATGCTGAAGGGCTTTACATAAAGAGCACCCTGAGGTCAGGCCTGCCTGGTGTGTCTGGGGCTACAAAAGGGACATTGGCCTGGGATCCCAGAGGGATCGTCAGAGCTCAAGAAATGATGGTTGAGCCTCAGGATGCATCTGATCTGTCCCACAGGGTTGTTTTGAAGTTTAGGTGATATAATGTGTAAGAAAATGCTTTGTAAATTGTAGAGTGCACTATGAAGGTACATTCTCCTTACCCTCGTCTGGGACCCCATGTGTATTCAGCATGTTTGTTTCATTTTTATTTTATACTAGAGGCCCGGTGCACAACATTCATGCATGGGAGGAGGAGGGTGTCCCTCAGCCTGGCCTGTGCCCTCTTGAGTCCAGGACCCCTCAGGGGATGTCCACCGAGGGGTCCTTAGTGCTGCTACAGAGGCAGGAGAGGCTCCAGCCCCTGCAGCTGCACTCACCATCTGTGAGCCCGTTTCTGGATGAGAGGCACTCTCCCTATGGGGGGAGTGCACTGACCACCAAGGGGCAGCTCCTGTATTGAGCATCTGTCCCCTGGTGGTCAGTGCACGTCATAGCGACTGGTTGTTCCACGGTTCAGTTGATTTGCATATTAGGCTTTTATTATATAGGATAGGACACCTCAGGAATTTAGTGGATAGTCACTAGTATAATGTGGGCTTATATCTCTGCCTGTTGTTCTTTTGTGGCCTCCTATAGGAGTTCTGCCATTAGCTCAGATTCTACAATCCCCAAGCTCTCCTTTAAAAAATAAATTGCTGCCCTAGTGGGTTTGGCTCAGTGGATAGAGCATCAGCCTGTGGACTGAAGTGTCCTGGGTTCAATTCCAGTCAAGGGCATGTACCTTGGTTGCGGGCACATCCCCAATAGGGGGTGTGCAGGAGGCAGCTGATCGATGTTTCTCTCTCATCGATGTTTCTAACTCTCTCTCTCCCTTCCTCTCTGTAAAAAATCAATAAAATATATTTTAAAAAATAAATAAAAAAGAAATTACTTTCTGGGGCTGTAGTTTATGATATTTAGGACTGACATTTGGAACTACTGATAACTACTTATTTTGTCCTGTCTCGTATTCTTATCTTTTATTAATTATGGTGAAACAGCAGCAAAGGCAGAAAGTTTTTCTTAAACATAAAACATGACTGAGAAATGACATAAGAAATGCCTGTTGGGTGCAGACCTTTGAGTCATCATGGATGCTGGGGAGATAAAATGAATAAGACAGACACATTTTCCTGACGGAGCTCATAGGAGGGAGCGGTGTACAGTGCAGAGCTGATGCCTCCCGGTGGGAAGAAGTCCAAGACCAGGTGTTGGCCCTTGGGGATATGGAATCAGATCAGCCGGAAGGTTTTGGAGAGAGCTTCACAGAGGAGGTGTAGTTCAAAGCAAGTTTGATGATAAATAGAAATATGCCAGGAGGAGAAGCTGGTTCCTACAAAGTCACAGAGGTGAGAGAGCAGGAACAGGTCCCAGAAACTGAAAGTAGTGGGGAGGTGACGAAGGTGGGGGAGTGGCAAGGAGATGTGGCCAGAGGCATGGGACATGTGCCCAGGGCAGCCTGCCTGCTGTGCCAGCGTAACAATGAGTAACACCACCTCTCACCCTCAGAAGGGTCCTGGGTTAGATGGTATATTTCTACTTTGGGGCTAGTAGAGGTGAGGGGGGTGCCAGTGGAGGGTTTTAAGCAGAGGAAAAAAAAAGATTTGAATTGGTAGCAGTGGGGTTAAGGAGGGGTTGTTAAACCATAAGAGGAGACAAGGGTGTGAGAGCCATTGAGAGACTATTAAAGTTGTCTAAGGTTGAGATTAGTAAAGCTTCAGATTAGTTGGAATCTGTGGGGAAGAATGGGGAGGAGGGGACAGCTATGAGAGATGTATATGTAGTAAAACCAACAGGAATTGTCAGTTCATTGGATGTTGGGGATACAGAAGATGAGTCTCAAATGACATGGAATCATTCACCAGGATAGAAACATAGGGATGGACGATGATGAATTCAGCTTCAGGCAAGTAGAGTTTGAGGTGGTTGTGGAAACCCAAGAGGACACGTCTGGGAGAAATTGAAAATAAGGGTCTGTAGTTTGGCAAGAATGCTCTAGGTGTCCATGGGAGCCAGGCACATGGATGAAGGCACCCAGTGGAAAGATTTAGAGAGAAAACTCAGGTGACCAATAGCAGAACTCCATGGAACACCAGCATTTAAGGTCTCTGGGCCATGGGTTATGATTTGTCAAACTCACCAAACTATGTTGAAGGTTTACTTAACACACATCTCACTAATATATTCATGACTCAGTCAATAGTATTTGAGTGCTTACTGCATGCTAGGGACTTTTTCACCAGAAGGCATAATTTCTTCCAAATTGTCATCAAACGTTTTGTAGCGAAGTTTGAACAGAACATACAACCCTTTGAAAAGTAATGTTTGAATTGCTGTTAACTGTAGTGTTTTCAAAGTTGGGTATATAGTGTGCTTGTGCAGGTTTAGCAGTAGAACAGGCACAACAACTCTAAAACTGGGGGAGGGCTCTCCATTGAGCTATGATAGAACAAACCAAACGCTTTGTGGAAATCCCTCACAGAGCGGAAGGCATTGTGTTATCAACTGGATCAGAAGCCCATGACCATTGTTCATTTTGAGAAATATGTTATCACTCTCGATCGGAGGCAGAATTCCCCCAAGCACTGCTGCTGAAGTAGACACCCCTGGAGTGATTTATTATTTTGAAAGCGCTGTCTCATGCCACTGTTTGTTTCATTCTGGCTAAGCCTTTCTGGAGCAAACAACTGCATCTGCCGCCTATTTATTTATTATGCTGCAATTTATTATGGTGATGAAACAGACCTGGATTTTAAGGCAACCCCTTGACGCTGCTGGAATGTCAGAATCTGGCCCTGCTTATGATTGTCATTATGTTGGACTGGTTTTTACCTGGAAGAGTGGAGTGGCAATAAAAAGGCTGAAATAAATGAAACTGATAAAAATGCATTGAACTAAATTCATAGCTGCTATCCATTGGAAGAGAAACAACAGAAATGAGGTCAGGTCGGGTTATCTCCTCATGTGAGAACAAATCAGAAATGATACTGGTGCATTGTTATGCTGTTAAGAAATATGATGTAAGATTTCACGATTCAAAGAGGATATAGTTTGCGTAAGTGAACTTTGCCTGGACTCAGGGAACGTCCAGGTCAAATGGTTTGGCTCACAGAGAGAAAACAGACATTATGTTCCTCCTAACGGAAGCACACCACACTGTCTGTGGGTTACATGTAAAGGCAGATTAGCTATGAGTTGATTATTGAAAATGGGTGGCATGTGGGTTTATTGTACCGTTCTATTTACTTGTGCACATATTGGAAATTGTCCTTACTAGGAAGTGAAATTTTAAAAAACAAACTACACATTTTAAACATGTCTAATTCCTAGATAAAACACTGAATCTGGGTTGCCTCTGTGACATCAAAATGATCCTTTGAACCCGTTATTTATCTTCATTTATAATTTAAAGCTGGGGTGTGCTTTTCTGTATATATTTTATCCTTAATTCCCAATGTTTAAATATTCAAAGAGGCAAGTTAAAAATTGTAAATGACTAAAGTACTGCAGGAAGATTTTTAAAAGTTCCAAATGAATACTAAGCAGTGAGTCAAACGCTGCAGATAGGAAGGGCTGAGTAAGACAGTTCCCTTCATTCCAGCATCAAGTTCCCACTTACAATGAATGACAAGTAATCATCTCCTACTAACAATTACATAATGCTTTGCACTTGCAAAGTTTAGGATAGTTTCCTAAAAGAATAAAGTAAATCAAAAGAATTCATGGTAGAAGTATCTTTATGAAGATAGTAAGACCAACGTTCTGTATGCCCATGCTTTTATCCCTAGTTCCCAAGGGATTAAAGGTATTCCGTACCAGTTTGGGTTTTGTTTTTGTTTTTTTTTTAAATATATTTTATTGATTTTTTACAGAGAGGAAGGGAGAGGGATAGAAAGTTATAAA
>PVJC01001922.1:36995-86074 GCA_004026665.1 Murina feae
ATGCAAATTAACCCAGCCAAGTTGGAGGCCAACAGCCATGGAGCTAGAGCAAACCAAAGGATTCTGTTGCAACTGCCTGCCTAGGCTGGCTGAGCCTCTGCTCACGGCCACGCCCACCAGCCAATCAGAGCGGCTGTATGCAAATTAACCCAGCCAAGATGGAGGCTGGCAGGGCGGCTCTGCACTGGGAGCCTCCACGGCCGGCATAGCTGTGCCAGGTGTGTCAGCTCAGTGAGGGGAGGGGGTCCGGCCTGGGGCCTCCTCGGGGCGTCCAGGAGCAGCTGTCCTGGGTCTGCTGCCTGGCTCCACCCCCCGGGAGCCTCTACCAGGCGTGTGGGAGAACGGGTCCTCCACGGGGCTTGCAGGAGCAGCCATCCTGGGTCCACTGCCTGACTCCACCCCCCAGGAGCCTGCTCGGGGCATCCAGGAGCAGCTGTCCTGGGTCCGCAGCCTGGCTCTGCCCCGGGGGCCTCCTCAGGGGCGTGCAGGAGCACCAGTCCAGGGTCCACTACCTTCATCCACCTCCCAGGGGCCTCCACAGGGCATGCGGGAGCATCTGCTGCACAGTGCGGAGAATCCAAAGCCAGTTCGCTGCCCGGCTCCACCCCAGGTGTGTTTGCTCAGCAGCAGGGCCCCACTGAGGGATCCTGCACCAGCGTCCGCTCCTGGCTTGCCACCCAGCTTTGTGCCAGGTGTGTCCCCTCAGCGGTGGGGGCCCACCAGGCGTGTGCGATCGTGGGCCCTCTGGTGGGAAACATCCAGGCCTGCACTCACCAGCCCTCCCACCCCCCAGTGCACGAACCCTGAAGGGGCTGTGGGCAGCCTGAAAATGGCCTTCAACCCCTCACCCAGGCTGGCCAGGCATGCCAAGCAGGTGGACATCCCCCTCCGAGGTGTCCCAGACTGCAAGAGGGCACAGGCCGGGCTGAGAGAGCCCCACCCTCCGAGTGCACAAATTTTTGTGCACTGGGCCCCTAGTATATCTATAATAATAAAAGCATAATATGCTAATTAGACCAGACAGACAGCCAAATGATCTTCTGGACAACCTTCCCTATGAAGCCGGGGCTACAAGGGCTGAGGGCAGCCACTGTAGCTGCGAGGGCTGAGCCCCTTGCACGAATTTCATGCATTGGGCCTCTAATATGTGTGTGTGTGTATATACTGGTAGTATTCAGTCAGATACCACTCTGTAGAAGGGACTGCCTGTCTGGGTACTGCTGTCTTAACTAATGCTCTTAGAATCCACCCAGGCAAAGGAGTGCCTAACAATACGTAGAGGGTTCTTTCTACGAGTGGACTACAGGAGGGGTTCATTGCAAAGCCTGAAGCTTAGCTCTGGGAGGGAACCATGGATTTGAAGTGATAATTCAGTAGGACTGTGATATCTCCTGCTGGCTCCTGTGAGGACACTGAGAACACTGAGCAGGATGCAGGAGGAACAGTTTCAGAGTCCCGCTCAGGTGCCCCTGTGATCTCTCAGGTCTTGTTCCTCGCCTTTGCCTCACGTGTTCTAGGCCCTCATTGGAGGTCTCTAATGTCTGCCTTCTTGGTCTTTCATCTGTGAATGCTTGAAGGGCACAGAGTCCAGTCATTATGGGCTGTCTCTATTATGCAGAATATCGATTGTGTGCCAGTCATTATGGGCTGTCTCTGATATGCAGAATATCGATTGTGTGCTGGCTGGCTGTTTACCATCTCCCCTCCCCCCCACCCCCCCCCCCCCCCCCCCCCCCCCCCCCCCCCCCCCCCCCCCCCCCCACACACACACACTGCTCTAATTAGGGAATGCAAACTGCTTGTGGCCTGAAATGGCCCACAAACTGGTTTTGTTTAGTAGGTGGCATAGTACAATGGTTAGAAGTTCTTCCCCTTGAACTCTTTGGTCGGGGCAGGGTTCTCCAGGGCACCCCTTTCCCAGCATTCCCTGTTGTCTGAATTCCCTGTGACGTCACACCTCATGGCTCCCTCTCTCAGTTTGTAATCCTGAATCTGCATATTGGTTCAGTGTGTCTACTTGGCAGTGTGAGGTAGCCACGGGAGCATTTTTAATTGTCCTTTAAGGACAAGGATCACTTCTTTGCCAGAGTCAACTGAAAACACTTTCCCTTCACTGAATGCCCAAAGGTTCCTCACTGGCACCATTCGGCATCCCAACCTTCCCCAGCGGCACTCCCACTTCTGGTTTTGAGTTATGCAGAGTCTCATTGTTATGGGGAGCTTGGTGGGGGAGGGGAAGTAGGAGAGAAATCTCTCTTTGTTTTTAATCCAGAAAATAAGTCAAGCTTTCAGATAATGCCTTCAGCTTCCTGAATGTCCCTCCCCTCACTTCCCTCCCTCATTAATTTCTGGTGTTAGTATTAATCCCACTCTTAACAGAACCCTACAGGCAGAACCCCCGTGGGAATTGTCCTTGAGGATTTCTTCTGGTGCTGGAGATGTAGGGTGGTACATCTCCCTATGTCTGCTTCCTATACTTCCTAGCCATGTGATCTTGAACAATGTCTGCCTCAAGTGTGAAACTAGGAGCTAGTGGCATCTACCCCCAGGGTTGCTGAGAAGGTGACATGAGATTGTATACACATGCACACACCCACAAAGTGTGACATTAAGGCCTGATGCAGATTATACACCCACTCATAGTGAAAGGAAATTTGTACCCAATTTATTTCCATGTACATTGTGGTGAATCATCTAAAAGGCACTGGGGAAAATAGGATGACATACACCCCCTTTCTCAGCCATTGTCTCAAGTCCTGGACAGCAACTGAAGTTCACATGTGTGTCACACTCTGGGAGGGGGCACGGTACCTTCCCATCTGTGTGCATACGTGCTTTTGGTAGTAGCCACCATCCGTGATGCCACAGCTGGGAGTGAAGGTGTGGGAAAGATTTACTGCCTGTGTGGGGAATGTTGCTTTGCCAGTTTCATGCTTGCTGGGCCCCACAGAGAACATATGTTGCCCCTCTTTTTAGATCTGCCCCCCAGAGCCAATTATACACCTTGTCCCAAGTCCCTCTTTGAGGATCTGGCTAATGCTTGGGTTGATGCTGCTGGCATTACCTTTCCTTGTGGGTGCCAATTGTGCCATGGGTCATATAGTGTGTGCATAGACCAGCCCTAATCATGGGCAGCCCCGCTGCTCTGGGTGCTCCCTAGGAATCTTGGAAGAACAACAGAACAGGAAATTGGGGTTTACTCCCCTTGCCTAGTTTGACCCAGGGAGCAGTAGGTCCAGGAGATTGCTCTTTGGGATCATATTGAAAACCAGCCCCCACTGCTGGCTGGTTCTTATAGCCCAGGTCTAATGAGTGCCTTCTTCCTATAGCCATGTTAAAGTTAATTAATGCTTACAACACATTCCCAGGCCCCAGAAAGAATGTGTGTTTTAAAAGCAGATCATATGTGCAACTTGCAGTTACTTTCTTGTCTGTAGAGGGTCCAATTTTAAGTGCCCAGGCAGACGTTGTACATTGCCAGGCAGCAGAGGCCCCTGTCCCTACTTCTCGTGGGGCCAGGATTTTATTAGTGTTGTCACCAGCCTGATGGCCTACCTGAGGGCTGTCCATCACCATGGAGCAACTCTGCATGTTTGCTCTGTTATGTATTCACAGATTGCGGTTGGTTCATTCCATGTGGAGGTTTTTATAGCCTTTGGTCTTCCCCAAATATTTCCTTAGTTTATTGGATTGGTTCCTCATTTATAAGTTAAAGTGTGTGTTGACTTTTGTGGTTTTAATTTTACAGGCCTGGTTGCCTTTGTATTATCACATGGTATCTCTTGTTTGAGTCCATAGGCAAGGTCTGTTTGCTTGCTGGCTTGCTTTGTTTAGGGCTTAACCATTACCCAGTTTCTTCTTAAGTTAAAGATGGTGGTATGTTCAAGTGAAAATCCATTTTAAACCCAGTACTTAATTATTAACCGAAACACTGTGTATTTTGGAGTCAAAATTACAAGTTTGTTGTATGTGAAGGAGAAACATGTGCTGAAAATCCATTTTGTACGGATTTGGGTTAGCCTCTTTTAAAACAAATGTATGTTTTTATTAATTTTAGAGAGAGGAAGGGAAGGAGGGAGAGATAGAAACATTAGTGATGAGAGAGAATCATTGATCCTCTCTCTCTCCCTTCCTCCTCCCCCCCCACCCCCGTGCCCTGGCATGACCTCTATGAGCCCGATACCCAGGCATTGTGCCCTGACCAGGAATCAAACCATGACCTCCAGGTTCATGGGTAGAAGCTCAGCCATGAGCCACACCAGCCAGCCTCTTTACTTCGTGGTGCCTACAAGTAGGATTATATGAATCTCAAGGGTGAGTGAGGGCAGGCTCAGCTGCTTCTGGGATACCTGCTAGGAATCAGCAAAGTATAATGAAGGCTCTTCCCTCAAGGGGTCTTAGGGAGGTCCTGCTGCCTCGGAGGGTGAGCGCAGTCTAGATCCAGGTGTTTGCTTCCTGCTTCTAGCACCATTTCTGGTCCATGCAGTGTGACAGTGGGGACTGTTGTGGCTAGTTTCTCCTTCCGCCATCCCCACTGTATTCTTGGATGCTTTCCCTCTCAGATGGAGCCCAGTGCATTCCCTGAATTGAGAAGATGGATGTGAGCGCCCAGGGAAACTAAGGCAGCTGGAGATCACAGGATAGAGTACCAGAGAGGAATCAGCTGCCCAGAGAGAGAACTCCAGAGTTATGTAAAGTATTCCCTTGAGTTTTCAACAGAGAACTGATCATTATCAGGGAACTACCTGAAGCCCGGGAAAGACCCACCCAAAAGGGTTAGAGAGAACTTTGTCTACAGCTCACACAGGGCCAGGAATTCTGCCTGTTCCTGCCAACCAAATGAAAACCTCAAGACTCATGGATCATTGGGGTTGAGTACACAGAATGTTCTTGCCTCCCTACTGCAGATTACCTAGTCCTGGACAGCACTTTTCTGGCCCACCTAAAAGGTCTAAAAAGCAAGATCTGATAGGATCAGATCATTTCTAAGTAAATTATCTGTGTCTTCAAACAAAGTTCAAGAATATTTACAGGAATACAAAACTATTCAGTGCTCAACAAGTAAAATTCAGTGTGTGGCATCCAGTAAAACATCACCAGAAATGCCTGGCTGGTGTGGCTCAGTTGGTTGGGCGTTGTTCCGTGCATCAAAGGGTTGCCGGTTCAATTTCCGGTCAGGGCATATGACCACTTTGCAGACTTGATTCCTGGTGGAAGCCGTGCAGGAGACAGTCGGTTGATGTTTCACTCTCACATGACCTATAACGGCGGATAAATCAATTAGTTGAAACTGTCCCAGAAATAGCACAGGTGTTAGAATTAGCAGAAAAGATAGTAAAACAGTTATGATAACCATTGCCTATGTTTAAAAAGTTAAATCCAGAGATGAAAGATTAAAGAAAAAAGACACGAATTGGATCTCGAACCTTTCAATCAATCCTAATATTACTTCCTTATGTAGTTACTCAATCCTTATGTTACTTTCACCAAATCCATATGACCTGAACCTGGCCCCTACGAATGTATCTGATCCCTGAGCCCCTCCTGCTCCACTCAGTGTTTTCTCAAACCCAGATTCTGGGGTCACCACTGCAGTGCTAAGTCGGTGATGCCTAGGAATCAGTTGACCCTTTAACCTTCCTTCATCCCAGTGTCAGACTGAGCAGTCAGCCTACAGTGCTGCTCCTGGGACAATGAATGCTGGTGTATAATCAGGCACCCAGCAAAAATTCGAGTGATGTTCTTGCTGACTTTTCAGTAACTCCAAAATCTTCACACTTGCAAATCTATTTTTTTGTTCTCACCCAAAGTTCTGGTTCTGATACTCTGCTGAGAAAAATTCTGCAATGACTCCCATCTTTGTGTCCCCGCTGCCTCTCATATGGCCATGTCTTTTCTTTCTTTCTGCAAGTTGCCAAGGAAGCCTCTTTTTCCACAGAGGCTACATACACCGTTTTCCTGGCCAGATCCTTCTTCTCTGGCATCTTAACATACTTTGCTTGCTCACTCCTCTAGTCTGACTACACTGTGCATAGTGCCTTACTCTCCCCTGATTGGTTCTCCTTTGGTGATGTGGATGGAAAATAATTCTTCCCCAGAACCTCAGCTACCTTCTGTTTTTCCCCTTTTATGGCCAACCATCTTGACAAATATTCTGTATCTGCTCTTCACCACCCACTTTCTCCTCAGCCTCTGAGCCTCTTTTGTTCAGACACCTCTTTATTCAGACACCACTGTGACCTTGCTGCTGTATTTTGTTGTTCACTGTCCTTTTGAGAGCCTCAAATTACTGCCACAAATCTGTGCCCTCTCTTGTGAGTGGTGATCCTTAGCACCTCCAGCTCCTTCTCCCATTCTCTTCAACGACAACTCAACCTTCATCATTCTCTTCAACACCCCCATGTACCCTGTACCTTCATTCTGAGCAGGTGGCCTGCTTCCTACAGGATCAAGAAGATTGCATTAAGTGTGAACTTCCTCAACTACATCTGCTCTGACCTTAATCTGTCCTCCCACCCATCCTTGTTCCTTAGCCTCTATCCCAAACAGTAGTTGTCTTTGCTTTTGCTGAACATCTGTGCTTTCTCAAGACCTCACTTCCCTACCTCTAAATCCCCCATTTCCCTGTTTCTTCGTTTCTTTCTCCAATCTGTAAACATAGCTAAGCCTTCTCATCCTAAAAATCTTTTCAGCACCTTCTTGGTTACTTTCCAATTTGTTTTCTCTTTTTCATCCAAATGCCTTTACAACATAATCTTTGTACACACCCTTTCCTTCTCTGCCTTCTGTTTTCTCCTCTAACTCTCTGGCTTCCCTCACCACCATTCTGCTCGAGTAGCTCTTGATATGGGTCACCAAGAACATGTTGCTAAATTCAGTCAGGATTTTTCAGTCCTCACCTTACTAGACATCTCTGTTGCCTTGGGAAATGCTCAGCACTTCCTCTACCTCAGGACACTAACACTCTTTGACATCCACATTCTGAAGTCTGCTGACCATTCTAATACCTCCCGGACTCTTCTTTCTTTCTATCTTTGAGCTTCTCTCCCTCCCCTTCAGTTTGTATTCTCCAGGGATCAGTGTTCAGTCCACTGCTGTTCTCACTCATGTCCCTAGGGATCTGTGAGTCTGGAGATTTCACTCTCCCTGAGGCTTTCTACCCCTGCCTCTGTGTCTACAGCCCAGAGCTCGCTCCTGTTAGCTTTCTGTATCCAATCATATGCTGAGCAAACCTCAGCACTCATTCATTCTTGTAATTAGCACTTTTCTATCCCAACTAGAAGCCTGGTGCACAAAAATTTGTGCACTCTGGGGGATCCCTCAGCCTGGCCTGTGCCCTCTCACAGTCTGGGACCCCTCAGGGTATGTCCACCTGCTGGCTTATGCCTGCTCCCCAGGGAAATGGGCCTAAGCTGGCAGTCAGACATCCCTCTGGCAGCCTGGGAGGCCTTGGAGGATGTCCACTTGCTAGCAGGGAGCAGGCCTAAGCTGCAGTTAGACATCCTTAGCTCTGCTGAGGAGGTGGGAGAGGCTCCCACCACCACCGCTGTACAGGCAGCCATCAGCCTGGCTTGTGGCTGAGCAGAGCTCCCCCTGTGGGAACGCACTGACCACTAGGGGGAAACTTCTGCATTGAGCATCTGCTCCCTGGTGGTCAGTGTGTGTCATAGTGACCAGTCTTTCCCAGTTGTTCTGCTGTTAGGGCCAATTTGCATATTACCCTTTTATTATATAGGATAGAGGCCTGTTGCATGGTTGGTAACCAGCTGGTTTGCCCTGAAGAGTGTCCCAGATCAGGGTGAGGGTCCTGCTGGGGTTCCTGGCCATCCTAGGTGAGAGGCTGATAGCTGTTTGCAGACTGGCCACAACCCCCAGTGACCCAAGTTCCCAGCGAGGCTGGCTGGAAGCAGGTATCTGGGATTTATTTATCTTCTATAATTGAAACTTTGTTTGCCTTGAGCAGAGGCCACAGCTGGCCAGGGCAGGCAGGAAGCTTGGATTTCTCCATTGCTGGGGCAACCAAGCCTCCTGCTTGCTCCAGCTCCAGCTCCAGCACTGCCGGCCGCTATCTTGGTTGGGTTAATTTGCATATAGTTTCTCTGATTGGCTGGTTGGCATGGCTTGGGGTGTAGCAGAGTGACACCAATTTATTAGTGTAGATGTTTTGTTGGATATGAACTGTTAACTATGATGAAAGAAAATACCCCTCTCTGCTACAGTATTCTGATCCCACCTCCATATCTTTATCCTTCCTCAGTTTCCTTCTTGGGCCTACATTCCTCCTTGAACATCTTACAAGTATGCATCCATCCTGATAGGATCTGCCATCTTCAGGGAGACTGTTCATTATTACCTTCAGCCTGGGTTCTTCCTATAAGCCCTAGTTCCATGATATATTTCAGACACCTCAGACTCAGACCCCAGTCATCATTTTCCTCCCAAAACTCCCGTGCCATTGCGACCTCTTCTCCTCACACCTAAGTTTCAATCCACTTATTTCCCCCTATCTAAATGTTTCATCTCTCAAATAAAAGCAAAAGCCATTTGAAGTTAGGTTCTGTGTGTACCTCTGTACCCCAACCCCAACATACTGATATAAAAGAGCATAAAGTGAGACAGAGAAGATAGAAAGAGAAGTGGTTCCTACCATTTCCTGTTTTAACAAGCACTGCAGAGCTCCACCCCCTCCAACTTGGACATTATGTAATCACATCAGAAGTGATATTTTTGGAATAGGTTTCATCCAGACTTTCATTTCTAGCTAGAAGGAGTGCTAGGGAAGAGGATTAGCCACCTGAAAGATTGAGGATATAGAATCAGGTTAATGAGGATTCTCACTCCGGATATTTATAGGAATTTTTAAAACAACATTTACTTTACAATATGTTATATGGAATCTTCTTTCCCTTCGGGTGGTGGATTTATTTTGAATACTCACCCAAGGATATTTTTCCTTGATTTTTCAGAGAGAATGGAAGGCGGGGGGGAGAAGAGAGGAGGGTGGGGGAGAAAAAGAGGGGGGAGAGAGAGAGAAACGATGATGTGAGAGAGACACATCAATTGATTGCCTTCCACATGTGCCCTGACCCGGGCTGGAAATCGAGCCTGCAACTGAGGTACATGCCCTTAATGAGGAATCGAACTAGAGATCCTTCAGTCTATGGCCGATGTCCTAACTACTGAGCAAACCCGGCTAGGGCTGGGTGGTGGATATTTTAACACTGTATTGGGCTAATTCCATAACTTTCCTGTTATCTTATGGTTTTTTTCACAGCTTTATTGAGGTACAGTTGACAAAATCACAAGATACTTAAACTACACATGTGGGGATCCTTACACATACATTGCAAAAGGATTCCCACCAACTAGTTAATTAACACATACCTCACATTCTTTAGTTTTATGAAGTTATTTTTAATTGTGGTAAAATGCATATATCATTAAAAACTTAGCATTTTAACTGGAAATTCAGTGATATTTATTATATTTGCATTGTTGTGCAACCATCACCACCACCCATCTCCAGAACTCTTTTAAAACCTAATAGAACTCTTGCCAAATAAAAACTCTACCCACTAAATAATAAAGCCCCATCCCTCCTCCCACTAGCCCTTAGAAATCACTATTCTGCTTTCTGTCTTTATGAACTTGACTATTCTGGCTGTCTTCTATATGTTTATTTCACTTGGCATAATGTCCTCAATATTCATCCATGTTGTAGCATGTGTCAGAATTTTATTCCTTTTTTTTTAGGCTGAATAAACACTACTTTGTTTATCTGTTCATCTGTACATGACATCTTCATGACTTACTTATTTTATAACCAAAAGTTTATACCTCTCTCTCTTCAGGGAGGGTGAATTCCTGTCCTGAGGCCCAATATCCCCTTCCCTTCTTCCTGTCTTCCCACTTCTCCCCTTGAGAGCCACTGTCTTGGAGCTTCTCTCTCTCTCAGCTTTAGGTGGGAGGGGAGCAGTCTCACACCCTCTCATGCGGACACCCCTTCCTTTCTCAGACACGTTCTGATTTTGGGTCAGTGGTGCAGAATTGGTGGTGGGGTTAGAGGTCCTGTCTCTATGAAGCCTTAATGGGAGGAGCCTTTTAAACTCAGATGATAGGTACTTAGTACCTTTTCCTCAGCTGAAATCCTGGGACAACAGGACAATCCCACCAACATTCTGCTGCATTTAAACAATTAAAGGGAACCTCATTCTCTATGACATTTATAAGGGCCATACATGGAGGCCCTGAAATTCTATCTTCCCCTTCTCAGTAACCTTCATACCTGTAAAGGAGGGGCTGAGATCCAGGATAGGACGGGGTTAAGTCCTCTCTATTGAGCGTTGACAGTACTTCAGTCTCTGTAGCGGTGAGGCTGTCCTTAGGGCAGACTTCTTTGAAAGGGCTTTTTCCTGTTGTGTGCGCCCAGATCTCTTTTCCAAATAGAACCCCAATTAGGGTCCCCCATTCTTGGCAGTCTTTCCTGATCTCTCATTATCAGTTTAAGAAGACCTTATTTCTAGGGCTGTTAGTAGAGCTCAGCAGCGGAAACTCTTTACATGGGCTGGCTTTATGCATTCTGACTCTTTCAATTATCAAAGGCCTTTTCTGAAGTTCCCAGCGTCTCACCTAAGTATACCTAGTTAGACTCCATGTTTGACTGGACTGATAATATACTTAATGGCAAATTTTAATAAATTCAGTGAAGTCTCTAATTGGATTTTTTAGTTTACAAAACTATTTAAACACTAATTGTGTATATGTTAGACATATTTTGTGGCCTGAGGCAGGAGTGGTGCATTGTGGATTCTTCTTCCTTTATAAGGAGTCCAGCCCACAGCCTGAGAAAGGTCCCAATAGCCAGTTTTTATTTAAAAAAAAAAAAAAAAAAGGAAAAGAAAAGAAAATCTGCCTATAGAATGGTTGAATTTTTACCTTTCAAAACTTGATAGTTTAAATGAAAGCAACTAGATTGAAAGTGTGTTTGTGTTTGCAGATTCTTGTGTGTGAGGGCTTTTCTTCTGGATGCTTCTAAGGAAGGACTGACGAGGAAGCCACACAGGGTTGTTTCTTTGCTGAAAAGGTAGCAGGGAGGTCAACTGACCCGCTGATTACACTTGAAAAGGGAGAGTGTGTCTTTCGCCACCTCAAAGGCAGCTGTTTATTGAATTTCTCCGCCCTGCAATTGTTTTACCTGTGGAATGGTTCCTGGGGAAACATCTAACATCTGCACAGTTCTATCCTGTTCCTTGGCACTGTTTACTGAAGCGAGTTCTGTGCTACGTTCACACACTGCAAACTGCACGTACAGCGTGAGGGAGGATTTGGCCAGTCGTGTAGTGTTTGGATAGGTCATACTTGGAAGCCTGTTGCCTATTGGACAGGTCAAGCCCATTCACTTGTTCATTAAATGTTACATCCCTCATGTGCCAGGTACCAGTTTGGGTCTTATTGTTAAAATGCGAATGTATCCTTGCTTGCAGAAAGCTCAGTCTGAATGGAAAGCTGGTTATCTACACACAGTTCAGCATGATGCAGAATGACTAATGCACAAGGGACCTGGGGCGCCTCCTGGAAGAAGGTCTGATGGCCTCTGGAGAGAAGATGGGGATGAAAGATAAAGCTAGGCTTATAGAGAGAGTGATGTGGATTCTGTCTTTATATCTGGAAGGTTTTGCCTAAGCATGGGGTGTTGGTTTCTTTTTCTGAGGGATGTCTCAGAGACCTCAGAGTAGCAGGAAGCCTTCGTGACAGATTGGGCAGCTGCATTTCTTCCCTTGGCCCCAGAAACAGAATTATTCCTTTGGCATCAAAAGATACCATGTAGTTGCTGGGTTTTGCATTGGAATTAATAAGTAGTTGCCAGCAATGATTGAACATCTCTTGAAGGCTGTCCCAGAAGAGCAAGGATGTTAATGCTGAAGCCCGGACCATTTTCCATCCTGGGAATTATGCTCTGCCCTTTCCTAAATTCCCATGGTGGTTTCAAACGAAGAGGCCATTGTTCACTTTCCTTCCTAAAAGAAACAATATGTTTAACGTCTGGCTCTCTGCCTGACTGATGGAGTTGATCTCTATGAGGCCAACACCCGTGGCTTCCCATCAGGACAAGCCCTCTGCCTCCCTCTGATCTCCTGCTTTGGCTGAAGTCATTTAGATTCTACGCCAGCTCAGTAGGAGTCTTGCATTATGTCCTGCTAGGTGGCTACAGCACCTTGATTCCCACCCCATTTTTAATAGAAAAATAAAAAAGGTAAGGTCTCAGCTCTTTATAGCAGCTAGAGATTTTCCAAAAGACCTATTATGGAAATTTTAAAAAATCTGTACTATCATAGGACTTTGAAGCTCAATACAAAAAAAGTCTTTATCATGTTGTTTCATAGTTTGGATCCAGGCAGGTTTCCTAGAGCAGAAGTTTTCAAATTTATTTTTAAACAACAAAATACTCCCCCCGCTCCCCCATGAAATTTACAGAATCCAAATAGCACAACGTTTCTCAACTTCAGTCCTATGGCTGCCCAGAACTGAGAAATCTTTGTCCTGGGGCTGTTCTGTGTGTTGTAGGATGTTCAGTGGCATTCCTGGTCTCTACAATCTAGATACGAGTTGCAATTCTTACTCCAGTAATGACAACCTAAAATGTGCCCAGATATTGCCAAATGTCCCCTGGAGGCCAGAATCACACCTTGATGAGAACCAATGCAATCCTATTTAATAAAAGACTAATATGCAAATTGACCAAATGGCAGAACAACTGGTCACTGTGACGTGCACTGACCACCAGGGGGTAGACACTCAACGCAGGAGCTGCCCCTGGTGGTCATTGTGCTCCCACAGGGGGAGTGCCACTCAGCCAGAAGCTGGGCTCACTGCTGGAGAGCACAGTGGCGGTGGTGGGAGCCTCTCCTGCCTCCAAGGCAGCACTAAAGACCCTGCGGGAGATGTCTGCCTGCCAGCTTAGGTCTGTGGGGAGTGAGCCTAAGCCTGCAGGCAGGCATCTCCCGAGGGGTCCCAGACTGTGAGGATCCTAGACTGAGAGAGGGCTTACGCCAGGTTGAGGGGACTCCCCTCTCTCCGCTCCCTCCTGCCCACCACCCACCCCACCCCCGCCGCCAGTGCACAAATGTCGTGCACAGGGCCTGTAGTATTTATATAATAAAGAGCCAGGATTGTAATGACCATTATAACTGAAGGCTCGACCAGGCTGGAAGCTCGAACAGGCTGGAAGTGACGACCCAGCACTGACTGGGGCCACTCTGGACACCCAACCCAGCACTGACTGCATAGGGCGCTGTGAATCAGGCCCAGAGAGAAGCCTACAGAGAGAGAGAGACAGGGTCTGATCTGTAGCCTCTGTGGCAGCCATTGATCAGAACTTGCCTCTGTTTCTCTCCCAGCCTGGCCAACAGTCGCACCTCTATTTCTCTCCAGGCCTCCACAGAGGCTGCTGATTAGCCCCACCTTTCTGATCAGGCCCTGTAGATAGGCCCAGAGATGCTGACTGGCATAGGAACTGATCAATCAGAACCAAATATGGGTGAATGTAAGGAGCCAGTGGCTGCCTAGGAGGCAGAGCTTTTGATGCTGACTGGGATAGAAACTGACCAATCAGAACCAAATTGGCTGGCACAGGAGGGCAATTGGGGGTGAGATCAAGCCTGCATTTGCGAGTGAGATTAGGCCAGCAAGGGAGGGAGTTAGGAGCAATCTGGCTGACAGGGGAGATCAGTTAGGGGCAAGATCAGGCCGGCAGGGGAGGCCAGTTGGGGCAACCAGGCTGGCAGTGGAGGGCAGTTGAGGGTGAGATCAGCTCAGCAGGGAGAGGGCAGTTGGGGGGCTTGATCAGACTGGCAGGGGAGGGCAGTTAGGGCAATCAGACAGGCAGGCAGGCAGAAGCAGTTAAGGGCGATCAGGCAGACAGGCAGGCAGTTGAGTGGTTAGGAGCCAGTGGTACCAGATTGTGAGAGAGGTGTCTGACCACCTCTGCCTGCCTGCCTGATCCCCCAAAGGGTCCCCAAGTGGAGTGAGTGCAGGCTGGGCTGAGGGAACCCCCGCTCCATGCACAAATTTTGTGCACTGGGACTCTAGTAGCATATAAAACTGGTTTTTAAAAAGGAAGGGACCTATGCTTTGGAAGTAGGATTAAACTCCTGCCCAGGTCCCTGACCCTCACTCCTTCACTGGTGGTGTTTGAGGAACTGATGTGGAGCTCTGGCTACACAGACACACCATCCTGGGCGGGGGTGGGGGTGGGGCAGGGAGTATCGTTTTAAAAACCTGGAACATGGGAACTGGTTACAAAGATAGCAAAACAGCTAAAATTAGACAAACCTATTAGTCTTTTGAGCCTAAATGTACACTGAGCACTTCTGTATGTGTTTGCAGGTGTACTTGTGTGAGTACTTGGATGTGTAGAATAAGGGATTAGAGAAGGTTGGGTGATGTTCATCTAACTCCTTATGCATTAGGGTTTGGCTATCCCAATTTTGCCCTGTTTTGCCATAGACGCCACCTGAAGGCTTGTAGCTGTCAGCCCCAAAACAGAGCCCAGCAAGTCTCTGTGAACCCCAGCTTCCATGAGACTCAGCAGAACTGGCCCTGCTCATGGGGGCTCCGAGGGCAGGCCAGTGCCTGCAGCCTCTTGCAGCCGGATGCCAGCAGGATCCCAGTTTTAACCATAGTCGTTTGAAATCATCAGATGGATTACTACACTTCTGCCCTTTGTCCTGAGCGAGTAACATGTGCTTCTGTACATGTAGGTGTGAGTGAACGCACGCTTCTAGTTCAGGAAGCCTGACATTGCCTCCTCTCCCCTGTCACACTGAGCATTGATGTGGGATTCTAAGAGCTTGGCACATGCAACCCCCACTGTTTCCTCTCTAACCAGGCTGATGAAAGTATTGTGGGAGCCTGTCCTACAGGCAGACACTATACCCCAGGTATGTGGATGTCAGTTGGTATAAAAAACAATACCACTGAGTAAGTTACTCTTAGCTGTGGGAAGAGGCATGGCACTTAGAGCAACGTTTTATTTCCCCCAAAAATCACATGACCATTGCAGTTAGACTTGGGAGCAGAGGCGTGAACAGACTCATTGTATCTGTATGTCCATCTGTGGGTCTCCAGCCCTTCTGAGAAACACCACTCCCACAAATGCCTCAGGAGTCCTGCAGAGGTTTGCTTAGAATTCCTGGAAGAGGCTGATAAGAGCCACTTCATGCTCCTTTGTCCCCCTCCTTTCTCCCGTTGCCCCTGCCATGGCTGGAGGAGAGGAGCTCAGGGTGACGACTTGAATAGGGAACCTGCGACCCCACATCCCTCTCTGGCCCAAGTTGTGGAAGTTAGCTGTAGGAATATTTGGAGAAAAGATTTATAGCCCATGCTTAAGATGTGAAATCAGTTTGATTTATTTAAATCTCTGGTGTGGATCATTGCTAGCAGATAAGTATACAAGCCACTGAGCTGAAAACAGGCTCAACAAAGGTTAGCATGGATGTACTAGTTTATAGTTGACAATATCACGTGGGTGGTTTGATGAGTGAGCCGGGAATTCAGTTGGTTTGTTTTGAAAGGGGCATGTCCCCAGGATGCTTTCTTCCTCACAGTGCCCTAATAAGTGACTGCATTTCTTGAGCCCTACCCTTTTATCACCAAAATATGCAACCAGTTTTAGGTAATGCTGACAGGAATATGAAAACTAAATACGTAAGAATGAATGGATTTAATAGCTAGGAGCCATAGAGAATGTTAGTTTTGTTATTGTTAATCCTCACCTGAGGATATTTTTTCCATTGTTTTTCAGAAAGAGTGGAAGGGAGGGGAAGGGACAGAGAAACATCGATGTGAGAGAGACACATCGATTGGTTGCCTCCCACATGAGACCCTACCAGTCTGGGGATTGAACCTGCAACTGAAGTACATGCCCTTGACCAGAATCGAACCCACCACCCTTTAGTCCATGGGCCAACACTCTAACCACTGGGCAAAACCAGTTAGGGTAATATTCTTACACTAGAGGCCTGGTGCACATATTTGTGCATGGGTGGGGTCCCTCGGCCTGGCCAGCAATCAGGGTGATTGGGGCCACTGGCAGTTGGCCAGGGAAAGGGGCCACAGTAGGTTGGCTAGCCGCCCTGAGCAGGGCCTATGGGGCTGGCCAGCTAGGGAAGAGGGACTGTGGGAGGTTTGGCCAGCTGTAGGAGCACACTGACCACCAGGAGGCAGCTCCTGCATTGAGTGTCTGCCCCCTGGTGGTCAGTGCACATCATAGTGACTGGTTGTTCTGTTGTTTGGTCACTTAGCCTTTTATAGATTTACTAGAGGCTCGGTGCATGAATTTGTGCATGGGTGGGGTCTGGCCAGCCAGTCCGATCAGGGCCCATCAGGCCAGGCAGGCCAGGGGTGGGGGAACAGGGGGCCGAGAGTGATTAGTGGGCTGGCCCCACCCCCTGGTTGAACTTCTAGTTGAACTCCTGGTTGAGGGGACAATTTGCATATTAACCTTTTATTATATAGAATACTTTATAATGTATGTATTGTTCTTTTGAAAAATGTTTTTGTTGACTTTAGGGAGAGAGGAAGGGAGATATATAGAGAGAAACATCCATCGGTTGCTTCCTCTTGTCCCCTACTGGTAATTGAGACCACAACCCGGACATGTGCCCTGACTGGGAATCAAACCCATGACTCTCAGTGCATGGGATGATGCTCAGCCACACCAGCCAGGGCTGCGTTGTTCTTATATGTATTCTCTCATTTAATCATCACAAACCAGCCCTATGACCTAGGTTCTCTCTTGGCCTTACCTCGAGAGAATTTAGGGAACCTAATAACAGAAACTTCTCAGTGCCTTTCTGTGATCTGGGAAGGCACACCCTCCTTCTTCCTGTAGAGCTCTGATATTGACCTTCCTTTTAAATATCATCTCCCACTGGCCCATTGTTCTCACTGTAGTTCCAGCAGCAGTAAACCAGTTGCAAGTGCCTGCATGTGGCACATTCTTTTGTACTTCTATTCATTCATTCATTCATTCATTCATTCATTCATTCATTCATTCTTTCCCCTGTGGCCTTAAAGCAGCCACTAAATGGTTTTTAAATAGGGGCCTGGCAGGGAGTGAATTGTTCAAAAGGTCTTACTTGGGTATTTCTGGTTCTTCCTGCTTCTCCCCCTGAAACAGTACTGCTCCAGCTTCAGATGCAGTTCAGGCATCACCTCCTCTGCATGGGCTCCAGACTCCCCACACTGTCCGGCTCCCTCTTCTGGACTCAGAGCATCCTGGAGTGC
This sequence comes from Murina feae, assembly GCA_004026665.1. Classification (NCBI taxonomy): domain Eukaryota; kingdom Metazoa; phylum Chordata; class Mammalia; order Chiroptera; family Vespertilionidae; genus Murina; species Murina feae. The sequence continues at coordinate 54,282 of PVJC01001922.1, forward strand.
AGACTAGGGATACGGCAACAACTGCTTTTGCATTTTAGCTGTCTATGTACTGTGTGTCCTTATTGCAAGACCACTGGGTCTCAGAGTTTAGAATGCAGATTATTGACCTTCATCCTAGATATTCTGATTTAGTTTGAAATAGAGTTTGGGAATCTCCATTTTTTAGTAAATAGTGTAAAAACATTCAAACCTGTGAAGAATTTTTGTGTTTATTTGAGCCAAACTGTTGACAATTGCCAGGAAGCAGTTTCTCTATGGATTGGGGTAATGCTCCAGAGAATGGTGGGGGTTTTTTTCATCTATTTTTATACATTGCAATCAAAGGAGGGGACGTAGGTGGGTTACATGAAGTTCATTGGTGATAGATTAGAGAGGCAGGAGAAAGCAAAGCCGGGGGTGGCGGGGAGCTCTGGGATTGGATAAAAAGTAAAATGATTAGACACATACTTAGGTGGGTGCAGGATAGCCAACAGTCAACAATTAACATGATATAACAATGAAGGAATTTGTGTTATCTGTCCTGGTACCCAGGCACATTAGGTTGTGCCCCAAGGGGTCCGGAAAAAGGGAAGAAGGGAAGTTACAAGTTACCCAGACATTTCAGGGATATGTTATCATAGATGCAAAAAGACAGATAGGGCTCAGTTAAGGTAAAGCTTGACCTTGTCAGTAAAGATACCAGCCTAGGATGTAACTACCCACCATAACTGCTTTTAGTTAAAGTTTAATTTCAGACCATCCTTTGTGGTTACTTTAGGTCTCTGAGTTTGCAAGACTGCCATGCAGGCCTTCTCTGAGCTTGTCAGGTTAGCATGTGTTCCCTTTTGTCCACAGTAGAAATACTCCAACAGACAGCTTAATGAGTCCTGGGCATTGCATATGTGTGTACATGAATGTGTGCATTTGTATACACACACAGTTTCTCTTAGTCATACTTAGAAACCGTATTTTATAACAGTGTGCCTGGTCTGGATTTGCTATGCTGCAAATGCTAGATTTAATGAAAGAAGTTGCCTAAATTTATAGATGTAAGTAGTGTTGACATCTAAATTAAAGCTTCCAGATGACTCTGAGCCCAAGCCTTTGACAGATACATACCTCACAGCTGCCACATTGCAATGGCTTTTGAGAAGCAGGCAGACCTACTGAACCCAAGCAAACTGAAGACCAGGAAATGGGAACAAGGATCTTAACTTGCATTTTGTAAATTTCAGTTCCTTGTTAGTATAAATTCTCAAGGATACCTCTAATGGGCGCACGCATTAATTATGGCAGATCTCTTGGGATACAAAACTGTAAAACTTATCTCTAGCCCCCAAGAAATCTTTGGTCTACTTGAGGTAAAAGGCAAAGATACACAAGCAATCGAATGACTGTGCAAGACTGGGAAGGCTAAATGCTGTGTGTACACAAAAGAGCATCAGGTCTGTGCAGAGATAACGAGGAAGAAGAGGGGAGAGCGCTGTTAGCTGCAGGGTTCTGCAAGACCCTTCAGTGAGAAAGCACTTTTATGAGGATTGGCTTTGGGAAGGTGAGAAGCCATTCCTGGTGAGAGGAATGACCTGGGCAGAGTCCGGCAGGAGGAAGGGCTCTGAGTGGCCAGGACACCAGTTTGGGAGCACAGATTTGGGTAGGGGGCCAAGGTTGTGAACCTGGAAGGGCCCTGAATGAAAGGCTGGGATGCATCAGCTCTTTAAAAGTCTGTTGACATTGTCCGTCACTTCATTCACCTCATCAAGTCATGCATTTCTGAATGTAAAAATAATAACCCCACACGCCTCTTTTTGGAGAGTCCTGGCCACACTTGAGTTCCAGGTCAGTGGAAAGCAGACCCAGGTGCATCCTGGGACAGTTTCGATTGGCTTTTTCATAGGGAGGAATGTTTTCATGTCCCTGCCCATCTGTGTGCCCGTGCGTGCCCTGCACACAGCACCAAGCTGTCACATCCCCTGTTTGCAGTGTTTGTCAGTGCCTTCAATGAAAACATTTTCTAAAAATCAGAACTATGATTCTTTCGTTATTAATCCAAAACACAGTGCTCAGACTACCAGACACATGCTCTAGAATCAAGGTTTCCGTTCACAAGGACCCTGACATTGTTGAAACAAAATTCTCAGCTCATTCACAAGTCTGGGCAGACAGCCTCCTTAGGAATGTCTTCATCAGAGGTGTCACTTCTTAATATTCCTTTGATCCAGGGTCTTTTCTTTATAGTCTTAGATGGTAATTTTGCCCCAAGGAAGTCTAAAAGGTTTCCCATGAAGATTCTTGTTTGGTTTAGAGTTTGCCACAAACGCTTCTGTCATTACTACGATTTACACAGTGTCAAGTGGAAGGTTATAGGTTGTTGAAAAATGGTTTCTCTTCAGGATCTTTTACCTACTGTCTTGGCTGAAGCTAAAGTACCCGGTCCTTGTGTTCACAGAGGAATGTTCTCCTACAACTACAAGAAAATGCGGAAAGTTTTGTTTGAGGAAATTTGGCTCTTTCATCTCTCATGAGTTATTGCTTCAGGAATGCAGTTTACCAGGGTGGTTGAGAGACAGGTTGTAATGGCGAAATGCATGCAACTCACCAGAGCAGCCATGTGGCTCTCCTTCCAAATCTCCACTGTGTTACTGGGCTACAGCCTGAGGCTGAGAATTACTGAGCCTGTTTATCCTCTGATTTGAGACCAAAACTATGTGTTGTAAGCCCTTACCAAAAATGAGTCGCTTGAGAATTGAGCCACATTATTTCCATCAACAGAGCATTAACCTGGCAGTTACAGTAAATGCTTCATTTGCATTAGTGGGAGCTCTTATTTTCGGCAAATGGCAAATTTCTGGGCCTATCAATCACAGAAAATATTCCCCACTGGTTTGATTTTGAGTTCAGTCATTGCCTATAAAAGTGAAAATAATTTTGTCTTGTCCTGGTCACTGTGGCTCAGTTGGTGGAGAGTCCTCTAGTATGCCAAAGGGTCAAAGGTTCATTCCTGGTCAGGGCACAAGCTCAGATTGCAGGTTTGATCTCCCAGTATGGGAGGCAACAGATCTATGTTTCTCTCTCACATTGATGTTTCTTTCTCTCCCTCTCCCTTCTTCTCTCTCTAAAAATCAATAAAAATACCTTCAGGTAGGATAAAACATAATAGTAGTAATACTTTGTTTGCTCTAGCTAGTCTGTTTTGTAAATGTCTCTTTAAAATGACCCCTTTTTGGAGGGGGAGTGGAGATGGATCAAACTTTCAATAGTAATAAATTTTCCTTTTTTTTCAAAGATGGTTTAAACTTTGGGGGTCGAAAGACCCTTTCACATGGGTCGCCTAAATACATCCTACATATCAGACAGATCTTTACATTATGATTCATAATAGTAGCAACATTACAGTTATGAAGTAGCAACGAAAATAATTTTATGGTTGGGGGTCACCACAACATGAACTGTATTGAAGTCACAGCATCAGGAAGGTTGAGAACCACTGGTTTAAAGGATTCTGAATGTCACAGTTCACATCCCACCCTTATCTTGGGTTCACCTTCAAGCCTAAAGTTTAAAAATAAGTTCTTAAAGGAAGCAAAATTAAAGCAAGAGGAGAGAACAATGTCTTACTATTACAGAGTTTTACCATGATTGTCAGTTTTACCGTGGAGAATAGAAGGAAACACGAAAAGTTTCATTCCTTATAGATCAAGAGAAACTGGCTGCTATCTCCTCATCGCATACCAATATGAAACTGAGAAAAAGTAGACCTGAGGGCCAGACAGAACACAGACGTTTATTAGGTGTCTTTCACAGGATCACTGTGTCACACGGAGGAACTGATTTGTAACCTTTGCGCATCAGCTCCAATAGAAACCTGCAGAGCTGTATCAGCACTCTACTTCTCCAGGGCAAATGGTGGAGGTTTAGAACTGGTTTACAGTTAGAGGGCATGCTCACATCCATTGTTTTTGATCTTTGTGATCAAAGATGGATTTGAAGATTTTTTTTTTTTATCTGTCTGTACAGTAGCTGAGGATGCTATTTCCGAAAAAGGAGGTGAGCAGTCACACCCATTGCTGATACTTGCAGAGCCTCAGGGAATCCTGGAATACACCAGTGGGCAAAAGTAGGATTACAGTCGTTCGTTTGGAAAAATACAAATTAATAATAATAATACACGAATAAACTCTGTGTTTCACATACTCACAACTGTAAGCCTACTTTTGCCCACCCTGTGAACTATGCCATACTTGACTAGTTGCAGTGACAGTTGCTAAAATCAAATGCAATTCAGTTAATAAAGAACTTCACAGTGATGTTAACAAAACCCATTCTAAAGTGGTCAGGAAAAACATCTCTGCGTGTGTGCTAAGAATTGTAAATGGTGATGAAGTAGAATGCATATAATTTGGGTTATTTTATCAAAATTTAAAAATATTAAAATGTAACTGAATTGTGTTACTCACTTAGAGATGGTATAAAAAACTTGGCCAAAGTGTGATTTTCTCTGCTTTAGGCCAGAATAATACTATATACATAGAATTTTAAAGCATATAAATCCAGATTTTCTTCTTCCTTCCTCCCCCACTTTCCCTAAGCTGTTATAAAAAGTAAACATGAGTCCTAATGTTTCTGGAACCGTTTTTGTTTTTTTCAGTCTGAATACAATCTTGGGCAGAGAGTTCTCAGGCGAATTCCATGGAATTGATAGTAGAGGCATATGTTTCTTTTCTCAACAGGAAAAACAATTGCTGACTTCTCCCCCAAAATAAACATCTGCACCAGAAAATCATGGTACAAATGGAAGACAACTCAGTTTTTAAAAAAATGGGTGAAAGATTTGAACTTTTCTCAAAAAAATTATTAAGGGCCGACAAGCACATGGAAACATGCTGAACATTATCAGGCAGTGGGGAAATTCAAATTAAAGCCACAGGAAGATACCACTAGAATGGCTAAAATTAAAAAGAACAACCACACCAAATGTTTGAGACTGTGGAGCCCTAGAACTCTTCATGTTATTGGTGGGAGTGGAAAATGGCACAGCCACGTGGAAAAATGGCCAGGCAGTTTCTTTCAGGAAGTAATGTACGTATAGCTACTCTAGGATGCAACAATTTCTCTCTTAGATGTCTGCCCAAGAGAAATGAAAACACATCTCCATGAATGGAAAGTAGATGCCAACCATAATATGATTTTGAACAACTGATGGAATAAAGGAATAGAGAATGTATTTGAGCTTGAAATTTGGAATATTTTCTTTAGAGTGGTCCAGCATGGATGCATAAAGGACAGAACACAATTCAATCATACTACTCAGCTCTGCAGTGAACAGTGTTTATATAATCAGTGAATGCTGATTATTCCTTTCTTTTAAATCTATGCTATTAGACATAGGCAAGTACATTATTATATTCTCCTGGTGAAACAAACCTTTAATCATCATATGCTCACTTTTTTTATTTCTAGTAATTCTTTTTTTTTTTTTTTTTTTACAGTGTGTTTAATCTGACACTGATGTGGTTACACTGTGTTTCTTTTGGTTAGTATTTGTCTTATATCTTCTTTTATTCTTGAATTTCTTCTTTTTTTCCTATCTGTTTTAGGTTTGTATCTTATAAACAGCAAGTAGTTTTAGATATAAGTTTATTAAGATTCTCCTCATCACCATCTCTACCAACTACATTTTCCAATCTTTTTTTAAGTGGCTATCCTTGGAATTTTATCATGTCTCTATAACAAATTCTGAAGTTAGTCTCTACTCTATTCTCCTACTGGGCAAACAAGGATCTTAGAATGCTATAACTCTAGTCACCTTTCTTGTGACTCATGTGCAATTGCTTGGTATCATAGATGTCCTTTTATTTTTCTTTTAAGCACCATTAACTAGACATTATTACTTACTTATTCCATCATTGTTTGTTAATTTTTACTGATATGTTTATAATGTTCTTACTCACATTTTTCTTCTGTAGTTCAGACCTTCCTTTGAGGATCATTTTCCTCCTTCTTGAAATACATCCTTTATTTCATGGCAGTATTTAGTGTGCTATCTCAGTTTTCTGAAATACCTTTCTTTTGCACTTATTCTTTTTCTTTTTTAAATATATTTTTTATTTATTTCAGAGAGGAAAGGAGAGGGAGAGAGAGAGAGAGAGAAACATCAAGGATGAGAATCATTGATCGGTTGCCTCCTGCATGCCCCACACTGGGGATCAACTCCACAACCTGGACATGTTCCCTGACTGGGAATCTAACCATGACTCCTGAATAGGTCAATGCTCAACCACTGAGCAACACCAGTCAGGCTTGCCCTCATTCTTGAAAGCTGATTTCACTGGTAACATAGACTCTTCGTGTTAGAAGGGAACTTCACTGACTATTTAGCTCAGCTTTTTTCATTTCCAGAGAAAGCTTGTCATGACACAAAAGGAATACATGACCTTTCTAAGTTCCCTACTATCCACAAGATAGAGTACAATTTCTTAGCCTGATACTGAAGATGTCCTCTGTCCTGCCCCCATTGTCTTCTCCAGGATTCCCACTATAGTCCTGCTGCTTTGTGAGAACCTGTTGTATTAGACAAGTGGGTTTCTCATCATTCTCCAACGCCCATGTACCTGAGTTTATGCCATGCTTTGCAGGTAGAATGTCCTCCCTAAACTTTCTTCTTGGTCTAAGTTATATACTTCCATCGAGGCCTAAATTAAATGCCATCTCTGCCATGGAGCCTTTCACAACCACCCCAGCACTCAGGAGTCTTTCCTTGCCCCTTACTCCTTCAGCACCTGCAGATAGCACTTAGCTTCGCTGCTTGGTACTTTTTGTCTCTTCTTAGCTTGTTTCTCCAACTAGAACGTAAGTCCATCTAGATTAGTGGTCTCCAAACATCTTTGATCGTGCAGGTATCAGTGAATAGTTGTTGAGCATTCATATATGTATATTTCCTTGTAAATTTCATACACATGTAGTACTATACATGTTCTACACACTATAAATTATCCACAGAAGTGAGGTGAAGAATGAGAGAAACCAGCAAACGGGAGGTTCAGTTGTTTCTTCCTGTACTTCAATAATGATTTGAGAATCTTCTTGGAATATTGTTACCCTATTGCTTATTGTTCTTGACTCTAGTAAACAGTAGACATTTGATAAGTATTTGATGATGGTGGGGCAGCTATGAGACGTTAAAGTAACTAGGAGAGAAGGTGAATATAGAAGTTCCTTGAACCTTATATTTTCTTAACTCTGGAAATTGGTACATTCGGTTCTCTCCTGCAATATTCTTTTCCATTTTTTCTGATCTACCTCCCCTTCACTTGTTTTGAAAATTGTAGCTTTATTGTCCTTCTCAAGATAAGCCACCCATGATTCCCCACACCTTGGTAAGGCTAATGCCTTTCCACACTCCTATGGAAATTGATACTATCTAACCTAATAAAAGCGTAATATTGAAATTGACTATTTCTATGAGACGCCTAAGCCACGCCCACCAGCCAATCAGAGTGACTGTATGCAAATTAACACAGCCAATTTGGAGGCCAGCAGTCATGGAGCTGCTAGAGTAAACAGGCAGCTTCTGTTGCAGCAGGAGTAAAAATTTTTGCCAGCCGGCTGGGCTTCTCCCGGCTCCAGGCAACAACATATTTGCAACATTGTCTCAATTATAGAAGCCTCAGAGTTGAAGCAAACAGCAGTCTGGGCTGCGACTACTAAGGCAACATTCTTTCAATTGTAGAAGCCACAGAGCTGAAGTAGACAGGAGGCTTCGTTACCTGCCTAGATCTCGGCTTAAAGGAACAGTGTATCAATTATAGAAGATAAATAAACCCCAGAAACCTGCTTCCAGCCAGCCTTGCTGGGACATTGGGGCAATGGGAGCTGTGGGCAGCCTGAAAGCCTTAAAACAGCCCTCAGTCCATCACCCAAGCTGGCCACACCCCAATGAGGTGAGGGTCCACACTGGGGGGCTTGGCCAGCCTGCAAACAGTCATCAGCCCCTCACCCAGGCTGGCCAGGCACACCAGCAGGTGGACATCCCCAGAGGGGTCTCAGACTGCGAGAGGGCACAGGTCGGGCTGATGGACCTCCCGAGTGCACAAATTTTTGTGCACCGGGCCCCTAGTGCATAATAATACCCATTTATAATCTTTTTCCAACATTAGACTTTCAGTTGTTGAGAGCAGGACTGTATCTTCTTCACCATTGAACCTATCCCAATGTCCAGCACTTAATAAATCTTCAAAACCTGTTGGTTGAGTAAGCACACGATGGAGAGGGAGGAAAGAGCTTGAGTGGCTTAGAGCCTATATGATGACCAAGGTCATAGCAAAAGAGAACCTGCTATTTAGTGTCCAAAATGGCGCTAAATATCTATCTCCTTGTCCCCAAATTATTTGCAAATTGAATAATAGCTAAGGGTTGAGAGGTCTGTTGCTCTACATTTTTCAGTGAGAACCCTAACAGTTCGTTGAACTGTTGTGTAGACTACATGTTTACTAAATTATGATAAACCTCTAAATTTAGACTAAAATATTCAAATTTTTGTTAATGTGGTGTGTTGAGCTGGTACTAAACACTTCAGAAGTTGGAGGCATTTTTACACCTTATCCAGCTATTTGGAGTATTATATACATCTGCTTTTCCTAGAAAACTCTGAACTCATATTCAAGGATGTAGACTGGGTTATTCATAGTGATAAAGCCCTTTGAATGGATTTTAAGAAAAAATAATTCATTTTTCCTTGACTAATGGAATTTTTTCTTTCTGGTAGCACAGGAATAACAACACCAGGTTCATTGCTAAACCAAAAATCTACTTACATCAAAATTTTCAACCCTGGGCAACACCAAAGCTTTGTTTACACTGATTATAAAAGAAGCAAGTTTAATTTCTTCATCTCTTTTAGATTTAATTTTGTTCCTGTTTAATTGAAAGCATAATGTAATCATAAAAAAAAAACAAATAAAACTACTAACTGGTAGCCAAGACATGTGCTTCTAAATCAGCAGTTCTCAACCTGTGGGTTGTGATCCCTTTGGAGGTCGAACAACCCTTTCACAGGGGTCGCCTAAATACATCCTGCATATCAGATATTTACATTACGATTCATAACTGTAGCAAAATTACAGTGATGAAGTAGCAATGAAAATAATTTTATGGTTGGGGGTCACAACAACATGAGGAACTGTATTAGAAGGTCTCGGCATTAGGAAGGTTGAGAACCACTGTTCTAAATTGTTAGCCCTGACAGGAAGTGACCTTTTGATATAAATGACATCTGATTAAAGCATCTGTCTCTTTGCTGATTTTTTAAAAACTATCATAAAAAGTTGGCTGAGGTTCAAAGCCCTTGCGTCAGTGTTGCAGGAAATTTAGTTATGTGATAAAGGTATTTTACCTTCAGTATTAGGTTTTGAATTAGTCTGTTTACAACAAGAAGTGGCGCCGAAGTTTTAAAAGTCATGTTGAATTAGCAACATGAGGGAGGCAGCATTGCTTTCATTCCAGCCATGCAGTTGGAGAAGGAAATGATTGGGCATCATATTCCTTGTGGCTAATATCCTGCAAGGTTTTCCAAAAATTATAGAATCAGAACTCGAGAGCTTAGAAAGGACCTTAGAAATCTACTAGTGGAAAAGAGAGGAAAAAAATGGAAAGGGAAATGGAATTAGCCAAATCCAGAGCAGGATTCTTTTCGTTCTCAGCAGGAAACACATGTTTATCTGGAAAAGATTTTGGTTGGACAGGTTGTTTGTATAGGAATCTTTTTTTTTGTGAGGAAGGAAGACTAACCTGAACTTGGAGGCTGGGTGGGGGTGGAGAGAGCAGTCCCTAAGCTTCCAGGGAGTGAGAAAAAAAATACAGATATTTCAAATAGGAAAACCCTACTTTCACAGAGATGATATGCTACTGCTATTAGTTTACTTTTAAGTTAGTGGTGATGTTTATTTTATAAGAAATGGTGGTTAAATGGTAACTTTAGTATTAAATGATATAAAAACAGAAATAGCAATGTCTTTTTAAAAGACATGAAAAACATATGTCCATACTAAAACCTGCTCACAGATGTTTACAGCAGCTTTATTCTCGTAATTGCCAAAACTTGGAAGCAACCAAGATCCTTGTCAGGAGGTGAAAGGATAAACAAACTGTAGTACATCTGGACAATGCAGTATTATTCAGCGCTAAAAAGAAATGAACAATCAAGCCATGAAAAGTCAAAGAGAACCTTAAATGCATATTAGTAAGTGAAAGGAGCCAATCTGAGAAGGCTATTTACTATATGATTCCAACTTTATGACACCCTAAAAAAGGCAAAACTATGGAGACAGTGAAAAGTTCTATGGTTTCAGGATGTGGGGAGGGGGAGGAGATGAATAGGCAAAGCACAGAGAATTTTTAAGTAGTAAAAACACTCTGTATGATATTATAATGATGGGTATATATAATTTCACACTTGTCCAAAGCCATAAAATATACAGCACCAAGAAAGAAACCTAAGGTAATCCATAGACTCTGGGTGATATGGTATGTCAGTGTAGGTTCATCCTTCCTAACTAATGTACCATTCTGGTGAGTGGTGATGATAATGGGGGAGGCTATGCATGTGTAGGGAAGAGGGTATATGAGAAATCTCTGTTCCTCCTCAATTTCATTGTAGACCTAAAACTGTTCTAAAAAATAAAATGTTGAAAAATTATGGGAAGATGTGTTGGGAAAATAGCACATGGAGTATGACGTTATTTATGTAAAATTGTATAGCTATATAGTGTATATATATCTGGCATGTTCACCAAAATATTCAAAGTGATTCAAATTATAGGAAGATTTAAGCTGCTTTTTAAAAAGCAACTTTTTCTTTGTAATTTTTCTGTGCCATTTGAGTTTTCTATAGTGATCCTATGCCATCTTTGTGAAAAACAGCAACAAAAGAGTAAAAAGTGACATTTTACATGTTGCCTCTGCTCTGCAGTTGAAACCGTGTTATGTCCTCATTGTTCTCTTACGTTAAGTTCAAAGGTTTACTGGGGGGGGGTGGGCAGGAGATACCATGAGTGGGACATTCTCTCCCCAGTTAAGCTTAGTAATGAAGGAGAAAGGAAAATAGCCAGATAATAGGAAAATGCTTCCATTTTTAAGCATATAAAATAAATACCTTCTCTAACATAAGCTTGGAGTTGAAGATAATGCCATTTTGAGGTCTTTTCCAGGTAGTGAGGATGACAGAGAGTAACGATCCCACCCAAGTCTGATGGCACAGAAACATGTTTCCTCTGCATCCTGAAAGCTGGGGGTTGTGCTCTACTGAGCAATGTTTAATTTTCATTCTAAAAAATAAAAAATAAAGAAGAAGTGGCAGCTGGGGTTTTATTGATGGATAAAATCAGTGGCTGGAAATTAAATATTTATAGAATCACACAACAGAGTAGAAATTCTCACCAGTTTTATAAAGGGAATTGTGGGATTCTTGTTTTTAATATTAAGGAACAAGAGGGAATTTTCATCATTAAAAGATGTGTGCAGAGAGGAGTAGGCACAATACTAGTTGAAGATTATTATTGTAAGAATTTTTGATCTATACTTGACCTTGTTTGAAAAAAATTTTGAAGCAGCTTGTTAAGAAATATATGTAGTAGCAAAATATAAATAAGAAATCAGGACCAGGGTGAGTATAACGTTATTTTATGACAGATGACATGGATGCCCTTCTCATATAGTCTCTCAGATCACAAAGGAAGGCTGGAAATAGGGGAGAACTAATTCCCCTTCCCCTGAAGCAGCCATCAACTAATGACAGATGGGAGCTAGAGGATATATGTCCCAGTTTCCTGGTCCCTTGAGGATACTCTACCAATTTCTTGGGATCCCCAAAGGAGCCCAGTCTAATGGCAGGATGAAAGGGAGGAGATGGGATCCTGAGAGCCATGGGTATCTACTGAACAGACTTAGTAGAGGAGTGTAAGATCTTCTGGCTTTATTAAAAGACCTCTGGTCCTCCAAGGTTGACAAGGAGACCTTGCACCTAGGCAATATGGCTAGACCTTGTCTCACTTTTCACTAGGACCCTCTCTTTACCATCATAGCCCCCAGAGGGTGGTGGTTCCCCTTTAATGCTCTCTCTGAAGCGGAGCTCAGGCCTGGCTGGACCATGTAAACTAGGCTTAAGAGCAAAAAGTGAACCATACACAGAATAATATGCACTGGATGGTCTCTCTTAACAAAGGATGGTTAACATATTCTCTGTGCCAGCACTCCTGGTTTACTTCTAGCCTACCTCAGTCTGCCTTGGCAGGGTCTTGTAGATACCTCATTCCTGGAGCCTCAAATTCAGACTCCAGAGAGTGAGGACCAGGGGGAAAGACTAGTCTCTCAGCTGACCAAGGCCCTCCCTAAAAGTCATTTTGCTCTCTGAGGACTCAACTTTCCCTCAGATATTGGACAGTGGAAACAACACCCTTTGGGGAAAATCTGCCCCTATTGTCTCCCTATGGTTCAAATAGAACAACTACAGGAAGCCTAACTTCCATACAGGAGACTCACATAGACTGTTGCAGGGAAGCTGCCTACTAAGAATATGACATGACCCAATCCTATTTCATAAACCTAACTGGATGACTGACAGATGGCTTGTAGAGGGGAGCAAACTTACTAGTATGCAGGGAGACTAGTTAGAAATTATTAAATCGTCCAAATAAAAGGAGAAAGAATGCATTAACTACCCAATGAGCATGAGAAAGAGGGATCTAGTTAGATCATGATAGGTTTAGTAGGAATTAGCGATTGGTTGTGGGTGGAGAAGGATCTGGCGATATCTCCAAGTATTTTTCTGGGTGACTCCAATGATAGTGGTATTATTATCTAGGAGAAAGAGTGGGTTGAAGAGTGGGAAGTAGGTTCAGCCTAAAAATGTCAAGTTTTAGGTAACTTAAGAATATCTTGGAGAGATGCTGAGAAGTACTTAGAAATAAGTTTAGTAGTTAGAAGCTGAGCCAGAGCCATAGATTTAGGAGTCCTCAGTGTACAGCCAATTCTTAGAAGCCAAGAGAACATATGAGACCTCTGAGGAGATGAATGAGCTTTCATAAAGACCGGGAGAATGATGCACAAAGAACCTGGGGATACACAGTGAAGGGTGGGTAGAAGAGAAAAGCTGGTAACGGAGAAATTGTAGTGAGAGGAACCAGATGTTGTTGGAGCCAAGATCTCTTTCTTCAAGGACTAGAAAGAGAAAGTTTATACTTTAAACAGGACTCACATACCAGAGGCGAAGAAAGTAAGAAGATTAGAGGACAGTGGGAGGTCGGGGCTCTCTTCTTATCACAACTGTGTGAGAGGCCTTTCCTGTGGCCTCTCTTGATGGAACTTTGGTCACGTGGATCCAGGCTCTGTTCTTATCTTTCTGCTGACAGAGATGGTTGGAGTGATGTGCGAGGGTGGGATCAACTTTATGGTGTGATGAGCCGTGCATCCTATTCAAGAAGGTCAGTCTAGTAACACATTATTTTTCTCTCCTGCTTGTGCCCATGATGGTCATCCTCATTTGTTTGCATGGTAGTAGGCATTTATGTAGGGTGAGCTTCCTCAGAGGGAGCCAGGTCCCTGAGAAACACCTGTGTATAGCTCCTATAGAGTCAGGTCCCATAATATACTGCGTCTAATCACTCTGTCTGAATTTGGAAATTATTATGAGTCATGTGGTTAAGCTCCTTTCAAAAACCAGAGAAGAGTCAGTACTACTCACTGCCATTGGAGGGCTTTTGCTTGCCCTTTTTAAAACATCGACACCCTTTGTCGCAACCTTTGTGACTGGTGCTGGCATACATTCCAGGATCCCTCCCCTCTCCTGGTTCACTAAGTCTTCCTTCTTCTTTTCCAAGCAGCTGCTAATCTCAGCCCATTTATGAAGTCTTTCTTAATTAATCAGAGGACTGGGTATGCCACTCCTGTGATTCTCTCATCACTCAACACCTACTGAATGCTCTCAGCCCCTGGTTGTGTGTACTTGTTGTAAAGACTCATATAAGTTACATATTTGCTTAATGCATGTCCTAATCTTTCTCTGTGTATATCATTATTGTCTCAGACAGGAATCATCTAAGTTTAAATTGTTCTGCATGATTCTTTATGCACACAATTCTATAATCAGATGGTTGCTTATTCATGGGTTTGATGAATAAGCAAAATTATCTCCCTACCATATCTTATTACCTTTTCAGGGATATATGTTGGAGACATAAACAACATAATGGTTTCTGGGGTTTTTTTGACTACTAACTTCTGGTCAACTCTAAGGTTTTCCTGTTTGCTTTTCTCATAGTTATTCCCTCCCATGTGCACAGATGATAAAACCAGTATCTCAGGAAGAAGAAAAAAAAGACATTTGATAGCATAACTCAGTCCTTCAACAATAGTAAATAGAGTCTGGCATCCCCACTTCTATCATTGGCTGCTTGACCTCTCTGAACCTTCCTGTTAGTTTCTGTCTCCTCACCAGAAAATGTATTACTTTCCAGGAGCCCCAATGTTAATAAAGGACAAAGTACAGTGCTTTGTTACCCAGAGCCTTAGGATAAAACAAGAGTGGGGAGGTACTTGTCGTTCTGGCACTAGCTAGCTGGGTGAACGTCGGGCACGGTGTTCAACTTCTCTGGGTTATGGTTTCCTAGGTATTGATTTCTCTTCTAGGCAATGAGGTGGTTGAATTAAAAATGCTTCCTATTCCTAGACCTCTATGATAGTTGGAAGTAAGGGATTTAACAACTGTTATAATAGGTAACACTTAGTTGCTATCTGTCAAGTGCTTCTCTAATTACACTACAGGTTTTAGCAAGTCCTCAAAATGGCCCTTTGAGGCGGGTTCTCTTGCCCTTCATGTGCCACCAATGAGGAAACTGAAGCATAGGAGATTAAACCACTTGCCCAAGGTCATCTAAACTAATAAAAGCGAAATAGTAAAATTAACCGTTTCTCCGAGACAGGGTAAGCCACGCCCACCAGCCAATCAGAGCGGCTGTATGCAAATTAGCACAGCCAAGATGGCGGCGGCCATCTGTTGCCTTCCTGCAGGCCACACGGGTGGGGGGGCCAGAGGAGCGACTGCCCGCAGCCCCACACCTCCAGGCAAAAAGCAGCCTGGAAGTAGGTCCATGATCTCGGGGGCTCGGGCACACACACACCTCCGTGAGTGCCCGAGCCTCCGCGATTGATTTCAGGCGATTGATTTCAGGCGGCAGGGCAGCTGGGGCCTGGCGGAGCAAGCCAGCCCAGACCCCAAGGCTGTCCTGCAGCCTGGAAGTAGGTCCGTGATCGCAGGGGCACCGGCACACACGCCTCCGTGAGTGCCCGAGCCTCCGCGATTGATTTCAAGCAGCAAGGCAGCTGGGGCCTGGCAGAGCAAGCCAGCCCAGGCCCCAAGGCTGTCCTGCAGCCTGGAAGTAGATCTGTGATGGGGTGGGGGCACGGGAACTCAGGGAGGGATAGCCTACCTGAGTTCCCGTGCCCCCCCATGGATTCCAGGCGGCTGGGCAACCTGGGGGTTGAGGGGAGGCTGAGGATCCGAGCCAGCTCCACCCCTGAGGCTGAGGCTGAGGCCTGGAAATCGGTGCGGGGCACACAGCACACAGGGAGGTGTGCCCTCCGTGTGTGCTGTGTGCCCCAATGGATTCCAGGGTCCCAAACTGTGATAGAGCACAGGCAGGGATTAAGTACCCCCCCCAACCCCTGCTGAGTGCACAAATTTTTGGGCACCGGGCCCCTAGTTCAATTTATAATGGGGAGAAGTAGGGTTCATGTCTGGCTCTGGATCCTGTGCCCTTGACCTCTACAATCTTAGCCCCTAATAGACAGGCCACAGATGAGAGTAAACTTCAGTGCCTTTGAAATGAAGCAAGTTCAACTTAAAATTCAGTCACATTTGATGCTGAATGCAAGTTAATTCCTTTATGCATTTTGCTAGAGGCCCGGTGCATAAAATTTGTGCACAGAGTGGGGATTCCCTCAGCCCAGCCTGCACTCTCTCCAATTGGGGACCCCTTAGGGATGTCCGACTTCTGGTTTAGGTCTGATCCCACAGAGGACATCCCTCTCACAATCTGGGACCGCTGGCTTCTAACCACTCACCTGCCTGTCTGTCCCTAACTGCCTCTGCCTCATTCCCCCTAACCCCTCTGTCTGCCTTCCTGATTGCCCCTAATCTCTCTGCCTGCCTACCTGATCACCCCTAACTGCCTCTGCCTGCCTGCCTGATTGCCCCTAACTGCCCTCCCCTGCTGGCCTGGTTGCTCCCAACTGCCCTCCCCTGCCAGCCTGATGTCACCCCCAACTGCCCTCCCCTGCTGGCCTGATGTTGCCCCCAACTGCCCTCCCCTGCCAGCCTGATCTTCCCCCCAGTGGTCCTCCCCTGCTGGCCTGATCTTGCCCCCGACTGCCCTCCCCTGCCAGTCTGATCTTGCCCCCAACTGCCTGCCTCTGCTGGCCAATTTGGTTCTGATTGGTCGGTTTCTATGCCAGTCAGCAACAAAAGCTCTGCCTCCTAGGCAACCATTGGCTCCTCACAGTTGACCCAGATTTTGTTCTGATTGGTTAGTTTCTATGCCAGTCAGCATCTCTGGGCCTATCAACGGGGCCTGATCAGAAAGGCAGGGCTGATCAGCAACCCCTGTGGAGTCCTGGAGAGAAATGGAAGTGCGGCTGTTGGCTTGGCCAGGAGAGAAAGAGAGAGGCAAGTGCTGATCAACAGCTGCCACACAGGCTATGGATCAGACCTTGCTTCTCTCTTCAGGCCTCTCTTGGGGCCTGATTAGCAGCCCCCTCAGCAGTCAGTGCTGGGTCTCCATGGCAACCCAGCATTGACTGCTGATTACAGGACTGACTTCCAGTTGGTCAAGCCTCCAGTTATGACAGACCCAGGGTTTTTATATATTAGGATATCAGTGATTCTGTACATTAAAAAGTGCCATGTCATAGATTTTCTTTCTCTGTTATAATTTGCTTACTATCATTGGAAAGTGAGAGGCTATGATCTGTGCTTTTGGCTCCCATCAGAATTTTTCAGAAGTGCTTGCATAAACTTCTCCTGCTGGAATGCAAAGCCTTCAGTTCAGGGAACTACAAAAAGACTTAAGAATGCTATTATTGTTTTGTTGTTTTTTTTTTGAGATAAAGTTAAAACAGTTTTAGAGAGACTTCAGAGACATTCCTGCCCTGCAAAGCTTCATGTTAGCAACACAAGTTTAAGTCCAGCAAAATTTTTGTAATAAAAACATACCCTGGGGGTATTTTGGTGGCTCCAAATTCCATGTATTGTAAAGTCCTTCAAAAGAATGTATGGAATGACAATAATTTTTTAATGAAATAGAATTTATATCAAAATAGTTCATCTTCATTATATCTGACATAATTGTTCTCCACCCTGTTAGTAGGATGGTTTGTGAAAACCAACTCAGGTCAGGGCTCCAGGCCCTAGTGCCTCTGGCAGCTGGAATGCGTTTCCACACTGGGGCATGGAGCCAGCTTCCTATTTACTTAGAGGTGTTGAATGCCTCAGGAGCAAAACAGAAATCGTGATGCAAGTTTTGGCCGCAAAGCATGTTAGGGTTGCCTGACATGTTCAACTAATATGTGACTTGAAAGTTCTCAAAGCCTGAGTTGGTTTAAGGCAAACCCGGATTAAACAGCCTTTGTAGTCCTTTTAACCCTGTCCTAAGTCAACAGGATGGTGCAAGCAATGAGGAAGCTCACATTGCACGCTGTCAACGCTGTGAAGAGGGTTGAGTCTGCACTCAGGGGAACATTGTACAGTATGAACGCTCTCTCTTCCTGTTCATGGCGTGAACCGAGAGGACCATGTCAGAGAAAGCCATAGGTTTCTTAAATGACCAGATGTCTTACAAATTCCCAAGTGTGTGAGAGCACATGCATGAGTGTTTGCTTTTTAAACA
The DNA here is from genome assembly GCA_004026665.1 of Murina feae. NCBI lineage: Eukaryota > Metazoa > Chordata > Mammalia > Chiroptera > Vespertilionidae > Murina > Murina feae. The sequence continues at coordinate 72,191 of PVJC01001922.1, forward strand.
AAAAGAAGCCCAACGTGCAAAAGAATATGCACAGAAAAAGGGAAGAGTGATGTTTAGTTACAGTGACCATGGATGAGGTGCCTGTGAGGCACCTGGGATACCTAGGTGGGAGGGACACAGTCCCCAGGGTTGTGGGGATAAGAGAAAAGATTGAGGTGCACTCCCAGGTTGCTATGGGAATAAAACAGGGGCGGGGGGAGGGGAGGTACGACACACATCACCTTGATTCAGGACTTGGGTGAGTAGACACTGAGGCTCTGAGGCAGATTAAGTTTAATTGAACTAGTTAAGAAACATAACTAGGGAAGGGCATTCCAGGCGGGGTGACAGGCAGTGGCCGAAGCATGAAGGGAGTGTCTACAGCTATAAGCAGTTTCTTCCTAAGTCCTTCTGGCTATAAGAAATCACCAGGAAAATTCCTAGGGAATAACATTGCTATGGTAATAGTTGTTGAGGGGGGAAAAAGGATTCTATTTGTGAAATATTAAAAATGCAAGTGAGCTGACCTTTTAACCAGTCTTTATAGTATTAAGGGATTAAATAAATAAATTCTCAGTAATTAGACCCCTAGGGAGGATTTAATTTGCATCTAGATGTGATATGTTGAGTAATTCAATACAAGTTTTGTACTGATTGGCACTAGGATCTCAGGTTGGTGATAACATAAGCTAGATAGGGTGATAACATGGGGCCAATTTTTATCATCTGCCATGAGGGAACCTTAAAATCTGTTTATTTTTTGGTTCTTAAATGGCTATTGTGGAAGAGAGCAGTACAATGGAGTGACTTTTCCTATGTAACCTTTATCTAAAATTGTAAGAATCTCTCAGGAATATTGATGTGATACTATCTCCACAAGGGTGAAGAGCTGAGAACAAGGGTCTATTTTATCTTCGTTAGACAGATGCAAAACCAGAGAACAGAAGTAATTAGATTGCTTGTTGAAAATTTTACATACATCTGTGCGCGTGCGCGCGGGAACACCCACCAAAAAACTGAAAAGCAGACATAATTTTGTCTAGACCCTCTGAAGGCATTGGTGTCTTAACCTAATTTATTTTGGCTATTTTTGCATTTCATTCTTTGAGATTCTTGTGCAAACCCTAATTTTTACTGTTAGAAAGAATGTAGCAATTATATGTATATAGGGTACATTCTTATTTTCTGATATTCTTTATAGGAACAAATGTATTAAGTTAAATTGCTAAATGAAAAGAAATGTGTCTGTAAGACATTAACAAGTATTGTCTAATGCATGCCCAAAAGAATGATGGTTGCCCCTTGAACAACCCAAGTTTGAACTGTGGGGGTTCACTAATATGTGGATTTTTTTTCCAATAAATACTGTAAATCTATTTTCTCTTATGATTTTCTTAATATTTTTTCTAGCTTTATTGTAAGAATACAGTATATAACACATATAACAGAGAACATTAAATGACTGTTAATGTTATTGATAAGACTTAATAGTCAACAGTAGGCTGTTAGCAGTTAAGTTTTGGAGGAGTGAAAAGTTATATATGGATTTTTGACTTCATGGAGTAGGAGGTTTCTGTGCCCTAAACACATTCTGTTCAAGATCCTGTGCCTGGTTCTGTGCCAAACACATTGAATGCATTACGTCATCCAGTCCTTGGAAAAACCTATGAGGAAAGCACTTCTTGGTTTATCTTCTCATTTTACTTTCCCAAAGGTTTGTGGTTGTGGGTGATTATTATTTTACTTTTTCAACATCTATTGAAATGATCATACTTATTTTCCTTCACCTGCTACTACAATAAGATGTAGTAATAGATTTTCTAATACACTCATTGTTATGCTCCTGGGAAAATTCACGCTTGGTCACATGGTTTTTCTAAGTTAATGCTGAATAGTATAGAAGTTCCCAGTTATCTGAGTGCAATTGATACTGGGCAAAGTCTACATAAAATGAACCTTCAAACTGAGGACTAAGATTTGTTAATAGTTAAGAAGTGGAAGAAAGGGTTTGAAAAATGAAACAAATTATGAAAATATTATATTGAACAAATTTTGTTATTTTTCTCTATTTTTAGAATAAAATATTTTTTCAGACAATTTTATTATTTTAAAAGCGTGAGGTTAGAAAATGAACTTTGCACCTATTCCAGGTTAATTTCTACTTATTCCCAGTTAGCAGAGATGGTGTTGGGACTGATGCTTTGGGGCAGCTCTCTCAGTGTGCTGTGAGCAGTTCCCTCACTCAGTTTGTAAGGACCCCAAAATGAAAGCCAAATATGAGAAACCCTGTTTCGCCAGCCAGTAGTTGCACCCATTAGATGGGCTGAGTCCCAGACAGCGGGACCGGGGCTAGGAGACCTTGCTGCTGCCCATGCCAGAGCATTGGGACCTTTGGAAGCCCGTGGTCTGTGTGGGGAGACTGACCCAAGAAAGCCAGCTGTAACCAGGCAGCGGGAATCTCAGGGGTCACAAAGGTCTAATCTTAATAATTAAGAGTCTTAAGGTCACTAGAAAAGCATGATGATTTTCTGAGGTGTTTTGCATCTTGAAAAAAAAAATAATTTAGAGAGTATTTTGGACTATCAAGCTTGCTCAAGCATCAAGTGCAGGTAGATTCATTGCACATTTCCCCCCTTTCTTTTTTCATGCAGCCACTCTCCAGAGAGACCGAATCTTCAAACATTTTACCAGGAAGCGCCAAAGGGCTATGCGAAGGCGAGTCCACCAGATCAATGGACACAAGTTCATGGCCACGTACCTGCGGCAGCCCACCTACTGCTCTCACTGCAGGGAGTTTATCTGGTAAGAGGTCCCTGACGTCTCTCCTAAGGGACCCACCTCAGAAGGAGAAAACAGTTTCATATCTGCAGCATGAATGGAGGGCTACACTTTGGTGCAAACTTCTGTCATTTTTTTTTTATGGCAGAGGCACTTGGTTCAGAGTAATTTCTGAATATCCATCAGTTATTTTATATTCTGTTGGGGTTTTTTGTGTGTGTGTGTGATGACTTTGGATTTTATACCTTTCAGCCGTCATAATCCAAGGTTAGTTGGTATTTCTATCACTTTTAACCAAGAATAGAGTCTTGTCTAAATGAAAGGCCCTAACCTGGATGTTGATAAGAGGCCTACACTCTCACTCTCCCTTTCTCTCTCTGAAATCAATAAAAACATATATTTTTAAAAAATTTATTATATAGACAAAATAAAATTATTGATCTTATTTCACCAATGAGGAGACACGAATGGGTTATATAACTTGTCTATGTTTACACAGCTAGTTGGTGATGATACTGAATTCCAAAACTCATACTTTTAACCATGTATGTGTAACACATATACCAATACTGTGTGTGACAGAGGGGTGGTGGGGGGGAGTTAATATTTCCTTGGTGGGAAAAAATTTAGTGAACTTGACAAGTGTGCTATCACAGCTATTGTCTTTGGGAAAAAGTTCCGGCTGCATTTTCTGTTGGAAAAATCAGAAGCTGCAGCACCTTTGAGCCCATGTTCTCCTTTGCAGCAGTCTGTGCATTCTCATCAGCTGAGGCCCCTCCTCTCCCTGTGGTTTGCTGACCCAAAGGGTGACTGTCCATTCGCACCATTCTGCCCCCCTCCTTCCTGTGACCTGCCAGCCCTGTAGGCATTTGTGGTGACAACCTGTGACCTCAACTAAGGTTCTGAACGGAAACTTATTTGTCAATTTCACTAAATTTTTTTCCACCAAGGAAATATTAACTCCTACCCAACTAGCCTTGTCCCCCCGCCCCCCACCACCACCCCTCTTTCACACACACAATATTGGTATATGCGTTACATATACATGGTTAAAAGTATGAGTTCTGGAATTCAGTATCATCACCAACTAGCTGTGTGAACATAGACAAGTTATATAACCCATTAGTGTCTCCTCATTGGTGACATAGGATAAATAATTTTATTTTGTCTATATAATAAACTTTTAAAAAATATATGTTTTTATTGGTTTTAGAGAGAGGAAGGGAGAGTAAGAGACAGAAACATCAGTGATGAGAGAGTCATTAATTGGCTGCCTCCTGCACACCCCCTACTGGGGACTGGGCTTAAAACCCCAGCATGTGCCCTGACTGGGAATGGAACCCTGACCTCCTGATTCATGGTTCAACAGTCAACCACTGACCACACTGGTCAGGCTATACAATAAACTTTTATATAGCGAGTAAAGTTCTAGGCCCTATTCTTAGTATTTTACATTACCAACTCTTTTTGTTTTCATGATAACCTCAGGAAGTAGGTCCTGTGACCATTATCCATTTTTATAAGCCCACTGTGGCTCAGAGAACTTAACAAACCTGCCCTATATCACACTCAGGCCGTCTGGCTTCGGGGCCTTTGCTCTTAGATCATATATCCCGTGGGCTTAGTAAAATGTAGTCTTTGTTCATTGGAATAAGAATTATATCACCACCACCAGAGCCCATACGGGGGGGAGAGAGATGAGAGCTGTGGGCATGATGGACATATTATGGCCGCACTTCTGCTCTCCTGGACTCCGGGGTGATGTGGGCATAGGGGAGAGAGAGGGTGCTTCAGGTCAGGGAGCTGCGGTGGGCTCATCTGTTTATATGTGTACCTGCATCTATTTACTTCACCCTCTGCACATGGGAGAGAGAATGGGAGAGAGAATGCATGCAAAGTGGTGCAGTGACACTTCAGGCTGAGGCTCAGACACACACACAGATGAGGGTTGGTTTTCAGGTGGACTTGGGAGATTGCCATAGCGTCAGTGGAATGAGAATTGCCAATACCCATTCGTTTCTAGCATCTAGAACCTTCTAATCCATCACATGATTTCCTCTGTGTCTTGTGGTAACAAACAAGGGCTCAAGAAGCACATATCCCTGCTTCTTCTCTGAAAATGTGTTTTCAGAGACTAGAAGATGAAATTTGTGTTCCTGAAGTACTGTACTTACAGGAGCATTCTTGCCGAAATATTCAACTGATGGTAATTTTTTTTCTCTGTTGTCTTGAACAGGGGAGTATTTGGGAAACAGGGTTATCAATGCCAAGGTAAGAAAATGTTTTTAAAACTACATTTAATCTTGTTCCTATGTTTAAAATTGTTTATAGCAAGAGGAAACAGGATGTATCCCATTAATATTGCAATAACTCTCTGAGGTCACATGAGACCCCCTCCTTCCCACACACACAATAGAAATACAATTCCTTAGTTTTATTTAAATTTTGGCTATGTTTTTTTAAAATATGTTTTGATTGATTTCAGAAAGAGGAAATGAAAAGGGGAGAGAGAAACATCAACAATGAGAGAGAATCTTTGATTACCCACCTCCTGCATGTCCCACACTGGGGATCAAGCTCATACTGGGGATCAAGCATGTGCCCTGGTTCATTGAAAAGATCAATTAAATTGATGAGCCTCTAGCCAATCTAACTGCAAAAAGCCAATTGCCTCAGAATAAAGGATTTTCTTTGTGAATGATGGTTTTGAGATCCTCTCATATAAAAAGATCAGGTCTCTGGGAAGGCCCAATCTGGTTCTTCTGAGAATTCCATCTGATGAAAGCTATATTGGTCTTAAAGTATCGTTCTATTTGTTGACATGTCATCTGTCTTTATGTATTTAATCCTAAAGGCTCCCACATGTCTTGAAAGATCTTTAAAATTATGCATATTTCAGACTGCTTCATTGCACATGTTCATCCTTTAGCGGCAAACTGGACTACATCTGCACAATGTCAGATGTCTAGATGAAAATGAAAAAGTTACTCAGAAAGTTCTAAATATTCAAACGATGGATTGCATCATTCTGCAGATATTTAATGAATGCCTGCTTTGTTCAAGGCATCATGCTGGCTGGGAATTCTGAGGGCATTAAAGGTTATATATGGACAATTTAAAATGAGGGCGCAGGCTAAAGGTAGGAGGTAGGAGGAGGGAAAGGTGGCTCTAGCCTAGAAGGGTAACTATGGTGGTGTGTTTTCATGGAAAAGACATTTGTAAAAGTTGTGCCTTGTTATAAATCTAAGATTTAGTCAGGTGATAGGATTGTGAAGGGCCTAGAGAGTATAGGGGGAGGGTGAAGCCTTGCTCTCAGAAGAGCAAGAGTCTCGTTTTTATTGGAACAGAACTCCCTTAGAAAAAAAATGACCCGTAAGCTTGGGATAGACTTTGGGGGGCCTGAAACTATCAAAAGCTATTGATTGACAGTGCAGCCCAAGGGGTGAGGTAACTAAAATCATGCTGTGAGAAGATTCCTCTGGAGATGGGGACAGGAAAGATGAATTAAGCTCAGGAGTTGGATAAGAGTAGTTTAGCATGAGCAAAGGCCCAGCTGGGATATTGGTAAAGAAAGCAGGGAGGACAGGAGCACTGGCTGCTATCCTGTGGGCCAGACATCCAAATAAGCACCTTGGCTTGGTGCAGCCCTGTTGACTCTAGTGTCACTGACAAGATGGTGAGCCTCGATAAATGTATTAATTGTGGATTTCATTTCCTAGTGTGCACCTGTGTCGTCCATAAGCGCTGCCATCATCTAATTGTTACAGCCTGCACTTGCCAAAACAACATGAACAAGGTGGATGCAAAGGTAAGAGGAGAGCAGTTTGCTAATTAGTTCCCTGCATGATCTTTCTCTCTCTCTCCTTCTCCCTCTCCCTCTCTTTTTCTCTTTTTCTCTTTTTCTCCCTCCCTCCAATTCCCACACTCCTTGAAGCCAATGGTGGGATCAGAATTGAAATGCCTCTCCTTTTTACTTGATGACATTTGTACGTCTGTACTTGTGTAGCATGACCTTTAGTGATGACCTTGAGATGATCCCTTTAGTGATTAGCTGGGTATAGGCGGGAGGAGTTTAGTTCTTCTAATTTGAAGAGAGCTTTGAAGGGGTGGCAAGATTCATGAGTTTGGCACCAGATGACTAGGGTTTGAGTGCAGAACCATCCTCTGCTAGCTAGCTTCTCTCTCAGTCTCATCTTTAAAATGGGAGCAGTATTGTCCTCATGAAATTTTTGTGATGGTTACACAAGATGGCAATGATGGGATGAGTATGCTTTCTAAATAAGGTAACTGTTGGCTTCTTCCAGCCTCTCAAGACATTTCAGGGAGGATGCATATCTGTACATGAGTGACCCCACTCACACCACTTGCATCCCATGGAGCTGGGGGAGGCATTATTCTAAGCTTGAGATAGAAAGCGGGCTTGCTGCTGACAGCTGTGGATTTACAGACATTGAGATGTCTGACTGTGGGACTCATTGGTTCTTTATTGTCCACAGACTAGGATTGCCACAGGGGACACATGGAGGAGTGTGTGCTCTCTTGCATGAGAAAAGTTGCAAGAGGAGTAACAACTGCCTCATTCTTTGGATGTGTGGATGTGTTGTTGTTGCTCTAAATTGTGACATAGGCTGTAGAGCCCATGCCTAGTCTAAATATTTGCTGGAAATAGTGAGATTACACTTGAACCTTAGCCAAAAGTCCAGGAAGTGCTTACATGCTTTGCGCTCAGAGGTCAGAATGCAAATGCCACATAAAGGCAGGAAGGGCTGAATGTCACTTAAACGTCACTTTGGAATGAATTCCTTCTGTGATTCCATGTCCGATGGGTGCCACCTTCTCCCACCCCCACACACACCGTTTGACACAATATCTGGAAGAACATGTGATGATAGCAAGTGTATGTATTCTGTGGAAGACCTGTTTAATCCTGAAGTTAAAAAGTTCGGGGAAATAGATATGGGTGTGAGGGCACTGGCAGGGAGAGAAATACAGCCTGAATATAAAAGATGAAAGGAAAATTTTCATTTCTGTTTATCTCCCCAAATGGTGAACAGTCTAATGAATCCACACCACACGTTTCTTTCCAGTCCTTCTCATTAGGAAATGTGCTTAGTCTGCTCAGTAAGGCCCAAGTAATTACCTGTGGCTGAGCAGTAAAATAATATGCCAGCTCGGGTGTCATAGTAATACTCAGCGTTTGGTAGGCTCCTGTTACAGGTTTTACAAAGAATGTTGGTGTGCGACTTTAGCTCTTGGCCCCTGTTTCCTTTTTACAGATAGCTGAACAGAGGTTTGGAATCAACATCCCACACAAGTTCAGCATCCACAACTACAAAGTGCCAACATTCTGCGATCACTGTGGCTCCCTGCTCTGGGGGATAATGCGACAAGGACTTCAGTGTAAAAGTGAGTTGCTGGGCACCCACTTCTTCATGAGGCCACCAGGATGCAGGCTTTTGGAATTCTATAGGTCAGAATCTGTCCCTGGACTGATGGTTTTAGATACTTTGTCCATTAACATCTTAGTAGTTCTATGTTGGTGTATCCCTTGTCAGGCATGGACAGGGAGCTACATTTGATTCACAGATTTCCTAACCATGGAATACTAAGTCACTTGTTAACCTCAATGTTCTAGCTAGCTGGCTATCGTGCATTTAGTGCTGAGTATAGACTAGTCCTTGTGTGTTTTAATAAATGTTTAAGGGGGTGGGGGGGAATGGGATCTTCATCCGAAATGGAAGGGGTAGGGAGTGAGGTTGCCCAGAAGAGAAGCTTGAGTGGTGAATAATGCCTGGCAAGAGAGTGGGTCTGATCTCACTGAGGTGAGCAGGTGAGTTGTAAATGTAACTCAAGCTGCCCTGGTCTCTTCAAGAAGTACGCAGTAGGGATGGAGGTAGGTGGAGTGAAGGACACTTAACTTCTCTCACTGTGCCCAGTGGAATACGCGGTTAAAGCTTTTGACTCAGCAAAGTCCTGGGCATAAGGGCTGACCCCTGTCCAATTAGGAGTTGGAGAGCTCATGGCCTTGAGTCACATCCCATTGAGTGTTGCTATGACAATCTGGTTGTCATGGGTGCACTGTTGAAATACGTGTGAATTTCATCCGATGCTTGAGACACACCCCAGTCACAAGGGAAGGCAGGGGTGGTGTCCAGTCAGCTTCCATGGACTTCCTGGACTTCCTGAGCCTGCTTCTGTCAACAAAATGGGACTGGTCACTTGTTTTCAGAAGGATGATTCTTTTCTCTCTCTAGAACACCATTTCATAATACTTTTTTAATCTAATCAAGACAGTTCATGTGTAGCTTTGGCTTCGGCCCTGCTTGATCCTGTGCTGAATGGTCTTCCCTGGGGGTGGGTTTTCAACATGAAAGTCATGTTCTGCTTTTGTGTGGTTGTTGCTGCCAGGCGGAGCCACACGTGGGCTCACCAGCATCGTTCTTGTCCCTGGTGGCCCTGTGGGTGGCACACCTGCAGTGGTCTGGCTCTTACAGTTTGTGTTTTTATTGTCACCTGGGGCTTTAGAAATGCCACGGAAGGCTTGTGTGTCCTCATAGCAGCTTCCTCAAGGGAAAGAGGGAGACTTCCCATGGAACTCATGAAGCATGGCCTCAGGGCCCCTCCCTTGCAAGGACACCCTCCCAGAACCCTCTACTCAAGTAGAGGTTCTTTCTCTGAAAGAGTTCACCACAGCCTAAATTACATAAACCCAGGTCCCCAAAACCTGAACTGCATCTGCTCCCTTCTAGAGAGGCAGGGACCCTCCCGGAAACTGTTGGTTGCTGCTGCTGCTTCCGGGCCCCTCCCATCAGCAAGCCGAGGGAGGGAGCTGGATCAGAGCTTTCTGCCGGAGAAACCTCAGGTCCTTTGTCATCCCAAGTCAGTTCCCTCTGCACAGGAGCCTAGGTTGCTTCACTCTCCTCTTTCGACTGCCATTTACCATGACCTTTAAAAACCTGCCTCGTCCCACACCCCATGAAAAAGTTAGAACCGCAGGCTGCAAGCTCTGAGAACCACACCCCACAGCCCACAGGATGCCGGCCCCAGGCTGAGAAGGCTCTGACCACAACAATACTCAGAAAGAAAGCTTTATTTAGAGGTTTTTCTCTCCCAAACACCATTTCCATCCTGTTCAAACAGCGATCTCCATGCGACCTGTAGGCTGCTACCTTTTATTGAGAGAGAGAAGGCAAAGCATAGTCAGTTGGCGTGGTTCTTGTTACTCAGCTGACAATTGATGGAACGTTCTCATCTCTATTGAATCATGCTGCTACATCGGCAGTAGCTGTTACACATGATTTAGATGCATGGCTTTCATCAAAGTCACGGTGGGAGGAAAATGTATCTGAAATGTATTATTCTTCAGGACGCCAGGCTTTCTGCTTCTGCACAAAGCAGAAATAGACGAAAATGCCAGGGGTGGTTATGAGTGTTTCGTTTAATTTTATGAGAAGGCAGCAGTGTTGTTCAGCCCATGCAATTCCTCTGTCAGCGTGGTGCCGGTCCTTAGCGCTCTCCTTCGCTGCTTGCCCGGGTCCTCTCTGAGTGTGGTTCCCTTCTCTCCCCTGCAGTCTGTAAAATGAACGTGCACATCCGGTGTCAGGCGAACGTGGCCCCGAACTGCGGGGTGAACGCAGTGGAGCTGGCCAAGACGCTGGCAGGGATGGGCCTCCAACCCGGAAATATTTCTCCAACCTCGGTGAGACTTGCTTTCTTTCACGATGGCATTCAGGAGTCGTTCAGATGTGGGAAGACTGAAGGAGCACACGTGACATAATCAAAGTCCCTAATCTCAGCAAACACAACAAAGAGATTTATTACATTTTTACAGAGAAGTTTGTTTGGTGAATCAGAGTCTGTATACAATTATATGGCAAGAAATAATGAGCACACAGATATAGCAAGAAGCGGAAAAAGGGTTTTTAAAAGTCAGCTTCCTGTGAGTGTGATCTGGTAAAAGGGGGGGGGGCTTGCTGGGGTCCCCAGAAGTGCAGTTGCCCTTCCTCCTCTCTTAAGGGGTTGAACTTGAAGCTGCCTGAGATTCTCCTCAGCCCTAAGATCGCAGTTCTATAGTTTTACATATGGATTACAGATCTGCCTCTCAAGTACATTGACAGACAGGTGCTCCTGCCTCTCGAGTCCTGGGAGTGGGTGGAGTCATGTCCGTGGCCTTGCACATGTTTCGTCTTGCCCCCTCCCTGCGTGACCTCTCCACCTGCTGTTTTCTGTTAGAGTCTCGGACACTTTCCAGGCCCACAACCTATTGCTGCCTTCCTGGCCCCGGGCCTGCAGAGAGCTGGGAGGGAGCCATGGCTATGGCTGTGATCTTTGAAAGGCAGAGCTTAATACTGACAGCCGATTCAGGAGAATTCTAGACTTAGCTACTCAAGGTGTTTAGGAAAGGAGGTACAGTCACTGTCAGGTTCTTGGTTACCCAGAACTTGTCAGCTAAGCACCCATTTCCTTCTCACTGAAGGATACCTGGTAAGCATTGTATGTCCTGATATTTCAGGAAGGCTTTGACAAAGTCCGTCGGTGTCTCTGTCTTGTGGAGAGACAGGCAGGATGCTAATACCACAGGGGGAGGTGTCTAATGCACAGGACAGCTGCTCCTGAAGGGCACAGATGAAAGATCTCAGCCTCAACCAGAGCTTCTAAAATATGATGGGAATAAGACAGACCGTGTGGCCACCTATCATATACCACCAAGTATCTTTCATATTCTGATACTTAATAATGAGACAACCAAAGTTACCTGTTTCTTGGTAGAAAATTACTAAAAAGAGGCAGAGAATCTTAAGTCTATCAAAAGAGAAGAATGGATTTAAAAAATATATTGGGAAACATTGGCATGGAGCTTTCTGCCAGTGCCAACCCAGCCAGGGGAAATACTGAAGTGGAGGAAGTGAAATTCAAGTAGGTGAAATTCTTCTATCTTTGAAAAATGTGTGATCAGAGATCTGGAGGAAAAATTATTAAAACAATTGGATTTGTAAGACGATCCATCTTATATCTTGCAATCACTGTTTTATTGGGTTGAGCAGGTAAAATCCTTATCGTTTCAGGCTATTGCACAGTTGCTTATTGCAAACATTGTTTAGGCGTTGCCCCAGATAAGCTTTTTAAAAAAATCAAAATAGGTCAGAAGGTCCAGGATGTTTGACTTTTGATCTGTAGTTTAGTGGCAACTTGTATCATAAATGTCCCAAGGTGGACATGTGCAAGTCACCTTGCTTTTAGGGAGCGCCCTCACCATAGTGGGGCTTTACCACGGGGAATGGGCTGGAGAACCCCCTGAGGAGGCCATACTTCTGGTTTGGCATGATAAGACTGGGACATGCATTGTGCTGATGGTCGACCTTTCTTGAGAGTAAGTGCCTATGTATCCACGATCTTCAAAGTTAACATGTCGGCTTAAAGGACTCCATTTCCAGAAAACTATCTTAAGAAAATAGATGATGAACACAATGATAATGATGAGGAGGAGGACAACACAGCTCATGTTTATTGAATGTTGCCTATAAAGCACATTCAATAGTAAAGCATCAACCTAAGTGCTTTGTATGCATTTATTCCTTTACTCCTCATAGCAACTCGTGTAGCAGGTGCCATAACATCCCCTTTGTTAGAAGGGGAAACCGAGGCACAGAGAGGCTGGCTGGGTAACCGTGCCAAGGTCACTGGATTAGGTTACAGAGCTGTGATTGGAGCCTAAGCAGCCTACTTGGAAGGCTAGACTCCTACTCACCCTGTTGACTGTGGTATTATTTATATTAGTAAAAATGGGAGGTAACCTGTATTTCTAATAGCAAGGGAATTCATGAATAAATTGTGATACATCCACAAAATGGAGTATTGGACAGTCGTTACAACTCTTGTTTTTTGGAGGATATTTAAAAATACAGAAAATACACGTGACAAGACATTAAATAAAAATGTGTTATGAAATGATTTTATTATATTTTAAAAATATTATCAAGTATGAAGGCAGACGTGTATGTGTGTGTAATTGTTTTTACGTTTTTTGTTTTGGGGGGAGGCTGGTGAGATCATAGGTATTTAAATTTTTATCCTTCATACTTTTATTCATTGTCCAAGCTTTTTTAAAAAATATATTTTATTGATTTTTTACAGAGAGGAAGGGAGAGGGATAGAATTAGAAACATTGATGGGAGAGAAACATCGAACTTGGGACCTTTCAGTCCTCAGGCCGACGCTCCATCCACTGAGCCAAACCATCTAGGGCTCATTGTCCAAGTTTTTATACTGAATTTTATTTATCATGTAATTTTAAATATTGTATAAAATAATGTTGCTTTATTCATTCAAGCAATTGTTGAAGACCTCTCTTTGTAGGCAGTGGACACCAGGTGGCGCTCTAGGAACCTGACCACCCTGGAGAAAGCCACTGCAAAAAACCAGAGGGATCAGACTCAGGCGTTTTTGTTTTGTTTTGTTTTGTTCGTTTCTATACGTGCCCACTTGCGCATAAATTGAAAACCTATGGCTTAGATATATTTTTTAATGATTTTCCCCCAAATACAGTAAGCACAGATCAGGGTTAGTCTTGAATGGCAAAACCTGATCACATGTCAAGCTGAATTGCTCTTACCCCACCTGTTGTATTAAGTGTTGAAGCTGCAAGTAAGGTCTTCTCCACCCATAAATGCTTCACACACGCACTGCGAGTTCTGACTCCATGTATTCCTTCTCTTCATTACAGAAGCTCGTTTCCAGATCAACTCTAAGACGACAGGGAAAGGAGGGCACCAAAGAAGGAAATGGGGTTGGGGGTAATTCTTCCAACCGGTTTGGTATCAACAACTTTGAGTTCATCCGAGTGTTGGGGAAGGGGAGCTTTGGGAAGGTGAGTCTTGGTTTTCACTGTTTGGATTAAAGTAAGCTTGTTGTGTGTGTGTGTGTGTGTGTACACGCTCACATTTCCCATGTGTCCTTCCCTTTCTGCCCTGTGTGTGCCCACACTCTAAGAACTGCAAGAGTTCTCATGCTCCTCCCACTGCTTTGCCACAGGTGATGCTCGCAAGAATAAAAGAAACAGGAGACCTCTATGCCGTGAAGGTGCTGAAGAAGGACGTGATCCTGCAGGATGACGACGTGGAGTGCACA